>JAJPUD010032620.1:0-11815 GCA_023553655.1 Myrmecobius fasciatus
AAGCCTCAGTGCCCATTTGACAGATGAGGGAGTGAAAGTGACTCTCGGGGCGCCTGTGGCTGATAGGTCTCCAAGGCGGGCCCTGAACTCTGTTCTTGCTGCCTCTGAAGCTGATGCCCGGGACCCTGGGTTCCCGAGCTGCCTTAATTAAATTTGAGGCTCATTTTCATGGGAAATGATAAAAACTCTGGGACTTGGGAGAGTTACAGTTCAAGTTAGCCAGTGTTTATTGAGCACCATGGGGACTGGTGGCCCAGTGCCTCTCAAAGTGGCATTGCCATGGCTGTGGGCGCCAAAGGCCTGGCACTTCCTCAGGGTGGCAGCTGAAAATCAAAGGGGTCCGGGAAGGAGCCCGTAGGCTGAGGGGGACGCACAGGCAGAGGTCACAGTTTTACACGAAGGCCTGAAGGTCAGGGCTCCATCTGCTGCTTTGGCCATGTTGGCCCCAGAGTCAGTGGAGAAATCCTAGCATTTGTTGGGGTTTGACGGTTCCTGCATCTGGTAATTGTGGGGGCAGAGCCTCGGACGGGCCTGGAGGGATGGGCTGGTCACGGCCACGGAGGGGGCCGCCGGGAGGCCTCAGGACGTTGCAACAGCTCAGGGACTTCCCCGTGACAGCGTCCGCCAGCTCCTTTTCCTGTCCCTGGCCCGGCACGCTTCAGTCTGGCTCTCGGCGGCTCCCGTGCACTTGCATCTGGCCCCCAAGCCCCCCGAACCCCTCCTAACGGGGAAGAGAAGCCATTCTCGGAAAAGCTTGTTGCTGCCCGCGTAGCCTTCCTCCGGGAGCAGAATGGGCGCCTCTCCTTTGGGCCGGGCCGGGCCCTCGCCTCTTCTGGAGGCTTCGTGAAGTCCGCGTGTGCCCTGGCCAGGCAGGACGAGGCTGGCTCGTGGTGTTAATTGGTGGTGCTGATTGTGTGCATTTCTTTTTAACAGCGCTGCGTGGTGCTGCGTTTCCTGAAGTTCCCACCCAACAGGAATAAGGTAAGGGGGGGATGTGGGGGGCGGGGGGAGAGGTGCTTGAACATGTCCACCAGGGTGGGGGAGCCGAGATGGGGATTCTCTCTCCCCCTTTGTTGGCCTTTGGCTCCCATGGTGATTCCTGGATGCTTATTCCCAGGGGGCTTGGCAAGGGGGGGAGGGTAAAATGTGGGTCACCTGATGGCTCCTGCCGGGATAAAGGAGCTAGGAGGTGAGGGAAGGAAGCTGCAGGTGTCGGGCCGGCCCCGGAACCAGCACCTGGCCCAGAAGGAGCCCTGCCCCAAGCGGCCGGAGCGTGACCCGGACTGAACGGGGGCTGCCCTCTGAATCCAGCCCACGTGCCTTGGGCGCTGACGTTTCGGGAAGCTGGTAACACGTCAGACGCCGTCATCCGCGAAAGCGCTTAGTCTGCCCGCTAGTCCGCGCCGACCGTCCGGGAGGCCCCGGGAAGCCACCAAAACGTGGCCTTTTGTGGGTGGACTTGAAGAGGCCCAGTCTGGGACTCAGGCTTACAGCTGAGCTCAGAGCTTGTTCTGACCAAACCCGCCCAGTCTGTGCTCCAGAACCCCCGGGGCCTGGAGTCCTGAAGGGGGACCTTAGGGACCAGGGAGTCTGACTTTCTGGGTCCCAGGGCCTGGCAGAGGAGAGATTCGAATCCAGGCTTCTGCTTTCAAAGCCCTTTCTCTTTGCACTGTCCGGTGCTGCTTCTCTCGGGGTAGAGAGCCTGAATGCATCGTTCAGATCCGATTGCATTATGGGAAGGGCCATGCCAGCCCGCGGCGGTTAAGCGGCTGTACCCAGGGCACTGTTCTGTCCCCGGGCTTGCAGAGCTAGAAAGCCCCCCGTCCCTGATCTGGCAAAGACCGTAGTGGAACCAGGCGGGGGGCCTGTGATGAGCCTGCTGGGGGGTGGGACATTGTGGGGAGAAGGGCAAGGGGACTTTGGGGGGCAGGTAGAGTGTGGACAGGGAGGAGGTCATGCTGGGGACGAGCCCCTGAGTGCCAGGGTCGGGTCCTCTCGTTTGGGGAGCCCCTGGCAGTTTTTGTTAAGAGAAAGGCCGGGTCAGGAGCGTGGTCTCGGGGAGCCCCCTGAGGGCGTTTTGTGGGGGATTCTTCGGAGGGCGACTGCGGCCAGTGCCCGTGGGGGGGCTTTCCCGTGAAGTTTAGATGCAGGAGGTGGCAGGCGGGCTGGTCCTGGAGAAAGGAGAGGCTGGGAAGGTGAGGCTGCAGAAATAGGGGAGACCGGACGAGCCCGTGTGCTGGCAGAGCCCCGAGCCCGACCCAGGAGTTGGTGCTCTGGCCTCTCGCACACAGGGAGCCGGGGGGCCACGGGTCTTAGAAAGCTGCTGGCGGGCGGATGGAGGGGGACGTGGAGGAGGGGAAGACCCTCCCCCGTCTCCAGGCCAGAAGGAATATGGGTGTGCTGGTAGGTCCGGCTCAGCCACCGGAAAAGGGAGAGGCCAAGGGAGAGGGATTGTGGGAGGACTGACAGAGACTTGGCAGCTGGAGGGGGAGAGCGGGAAGTGCAAAGGTGACTAAGATCTGAGCTGGTGACTTGGAGGGTGCTGGGGCCCGAAAGAGGGAACTTGGAGGGAAGATAATGAGATGGGTGTGTTTGCTGCACTCCCCAGAGGGCTGTGGAGCCAGGCTTTGGGGCTCAAAGTCTATCCCAGGGCTCCCGGGCCGTCAGGGAAAGGGTGGGAGAGGAGGAGCTTGCCAAGGGGGAGCACGGGGAGGAGGTCAGATGGGGGATGGGAGGAAGAGGAGGCCCCTGCCAGGATTGTGCGTCTGCCTTTGGGGGGGGGGGCTGACTGCACGTGGAGCAGGGGTGCGCCCGGCCCAGGGAAGGGGCCGTCGGCTCCGACTCATCGCCGTCCTCGTCTCTTGCAGACGTCCGAGGAAATCTTCCGCCATCTGCAGAACATTGTGGACTTTGGCAAAAATGTCATGACAGAGTTTTTTGGGGAGAATTACGTGCACCACGGGGTAAGTGCCTCTCGCTTCCCTCCACCCCTTCGAGTGGCCGCCTCCGAACAAAGAAGGCAGGCAGTGCTCCTCACGTGCGGCCCCGCGTGTGCCCGTCCGTTCCGGGGTGGGCCTCCCTCCAGTGTCCCACAGGACCTCGCAGCTCCGGGACGGAGCTTGAGTGGCCGGCCCCAGGGGCCCCTGCAGTGAGCTTCTGTTGCCGATGGGGCTGAGAGAGGAGGCTCGCCCATGCCAGGGGCTCCTGGGGCAGCTGGAGGCTGCCAGGGGCCAGTCTCGGAGGGTGGCATTTAGGGGGGCCCCTGGGTGGGGTGGAGTTGGTCAGGCTGCAATCTGTGATAGAACAAGGAGTTGGGACGGCACTCTCTGATCCAGAGGCCCCGTCTGGCTCCCCTCCTGGCGCCACCTCTGGCCTGGCGTCAGATCTCCCGAGACCAGGGAAGTCCACGGGCATTTGTTCTGTGCCTGCTGTGATTGGCAGAGCGCACAGACCTGGCCGCCTGGTGCAGAAGCTGCCTCTGATGGCGTCTGCAGAGCCCTGGCATTGAGGCGATGAGCACCTGGGGGGGGGTCTTGTTGCACACACACAGAGACACGCACACACACGCCATACACCCCCCCCATAGGCACAAACCAATAGGAGGCAGATCCAGCCAGTCCCCGGCCCCCCCTTCTGTCCCTCTGGGTGACGTCAGACGCTGTTGGGAAGCCGTGGGGCCCTACCCGAGTCACCTCCCCCTCGCCGCCAGCCTCCTCTTAAATGAAAAGCGCCCCTGTCGGCGACCTCGCGCTCCCTTGGCTCTGTCTCTGCCCTCTGCTCCCTCTCCTTTGATTTTACTTTCCCTGGAAATCCAGCAGTTGGGCAGCAGAGGATTGCCCAGCAGTGCGGGGGAGGGGGTCAGCACTTGAGCCAGGGGGGGGTCGCCGGGCCAGCGTCTGGCTGACCTGTGCCCGATGCCGCACTGGGCGCGCCGCTCAGGGTGGCTCTTGGCTCTGGCTCTGCCCTCGCCCTTAAACTCCATTCTCCCGGTTTCTCCCCCCTAAGCGCCAGTATGGGATCGGTGAGTTCCTAGGAAAGCGCGCCCTCCCTGCCCGAGGGCAGCTTGAAAGCATTGTGAGGGGCGTGGGGTCTCCCTCCTCCTGACCGTCTCTGACGGGCTGCGGTGCCAGGTTCCCTCCCGAGATCTAGTGGGCATAGTCACACCTCGCACAGACCCCTCGCCCTCCTCGTGTCAGACAGTGCCCACTTTCACCAGTTTGGGCACTGGTCCCTCCCGCTTCCAGAACCAAATGCACAGTGCTCTGATTGGCCGCCAGGGTAACCCTTGGCCGCCCCGGGCCCATTTGGGGCTCCTGATCTTCCTGGTTTCTGCCAGGCGCCCGTTGAAGTCTCACCTTCTGCCGAAAGCCTTCCTCGGCCTCTGGCGATCGCGTGCCCAGCTCACTTAGCCAGGGCCTGGCACAGTCAGAGCTTAATGAGTGTTTGTTGGGGGCAGGTCTTTCTGCCTCAGGCAGGAGGGGTTGCCGGGGGGTGCTGCCGACGCTTCCGTTCCTTTTGAGAGAGTCCTCGTGGCTTTGTGGGGCCGTGATTTCCAGGGCCGTGCCCCCCGGAACACAAGGCAGAGTGCCGCCATGTCGAGGTCTGCGGGGGCGTCCCTCCTGACGCGGGTCTCGCTCAAGCAGGACGAGGGTCCCCCAAAGCCGCTGCCTGGGGCCTCCGCCTGGTCCCCATTGAGGAGCTGGCTTCCGGGCGCGGGGCTCGGTCTCATTAGGTAGAGGCTGCCGTGTCTCCCAGAGAGAGGCCTCTGGGCCCGGAGTGGAGGGGGGGGGGGCAACGACACGGACACTTGGGGACCCCTGAGAAAGCTGTCACTGCGCTTGAGCATCGTGGGCGGTTGCCCTGAGTCGCTGCCCCAGAGAAGGGCACATTTGGACCGACTCCAGATGGGGCTCCGTCCCATCAGCGTAGGTCGCAGGATTTAGGGGGCGGCTTCCCACAGGAAACACGTGTGCACCCCCATCTTGGAAGCCCCCAACCTGTTGGGTACTGTTAGCTCCTTCCGGGACAGAATCGAAGCGGGAAGGCCGAGGGGCTCGGGAAGAGGCTCCTTGGGGCAGGATGCCCCGTCAGGGGGCACTGGGTCACAGAGAGGGCTGCAAAGGGAGGAGGGGGTCGGCTACGAGGGGCTCGTGCTGGATCTGGAGGCCCGAGCGGCTGCTGATGGCGGCGTTGGAGGAGAGAAGGGGCCGAAAGTCAGGACAGGTCTTGGGCCAGCTTGGCTCAGGGGGTGAGAAAGAGGAAGGAATCCAGGGCGGCTTCTGCCCTGGCACTAGGCTGAGGTGCCCATCTGGTTGCGAAGAGGGAGAGGCGGGCGAGCAGGTTGGAATCCGAGCACGGGGACCGAGCTCCTCCCTTGGCAGAGGCCTGGGCCCCCTGTGGCTGCACCCCATACGGTGCCCTTGCCAGGGCGCTCCTTGGCGCTCTTGCCAGGCTGGCACACCCAGCGGATCCGCTGCCAAGCACATTCCAAGTCAGGGCCCGCCTCCAGTCACCTTCCACCGCCCCGGGTTCGTTGCTAATCCCCCATGGTGTCAACAGAGGGCGCAGTCGTGGGGAAGGCCCCAGGGGGAGGGCACTGCCAGTGTCTTGGTGGGACCAGGAGCTTGGGGTACCAGGAGTAGGACTTGGCCCCTCTGGGCTTCCATGTCCCTGGAAGGGGGAGGGTGCTCCTTGCAAGGGCGCTGAGCTCCTGTGGGTGGTCCTTGTCCTCCGGGGTCGGGCAGCCAGGTGGATGCCGGAGGGGCTGGGTCCCGCCTCCCCGAGGCCTCAGGCAGTGGTGGGTAGGGGTCGGGCACCCAGGCCTGAGCTGGCCTCCCGGGCAGCTGGCATCCAGAGGCCCCTGGCTGTGGGTATCCTGTGGCCTTGACCCAGCCAGGCCCCCTTTCCTTCTTCTGACACTTCCTCTCCTCGGGGTCTCCTCGGGTGCTCCCCCGTCTGACTTGGCCCCTCTCGTACCTGGGGCCCTTGCTCAGCCCCCTCTCTCTGGGGTACAGCCGCCCCTTGGGGCGTCTCCTTGGGCCTCCCTTGGCTCGGCCTCTTGGACCCTCCCGCCTCCGTCATGGGCCCTCGCTGTGGCTCCGTGCCTGCGGTCAGGGTGCGCCGCCCCGGTGCCCGCCGCGGGAGCGCTCGGACGGTTCAGGGGCCGGGGACGGACCTTGTGCTCGGGGCAGCCTCCGAGAGGTTCTGGGCTTCCGGGGGAGCGCCCCTGTCGGCAGTATTCCCCCCCAGATTCCCCCTCCCCTGGGGTCAGGGTCAGGGTCAGGGTCTCTACCTGGACCTCCCGTCTGTCCCCCAGGGATCCTCCTCCTTCGCCGTTTCGAAGCCGAGAGCTGCTTTCCCTGCTGATGCTCCCGGACTCCCCCTGCAAAAAGAGGGGGAGTAGCTCTGGCCAGCACTCCCCTCCCCCACCAGACTTCTTGGGGTCTCCACCCCCGAGCTCGGAGCCCCCTCTCAGCCAGAGCCGATGTGGGAGGGGCTAGAGACCCGCAGGTGGAGGCTGGAAGGTGGGGGCTGGGGCCCTCACTCCCCAGCCTTGTTTGTGCTGACCTCTGACCCTTGGGCCCCCATTCTTGGGGATGGAGCCCTTCCCCCCTCCCAGGCCCGAGATACCGACAGGTCCGGCTGCTCGCTCCACCTGAGCTTGCCCAAGGAGACCCCCCCCTCCCCCACACAGACCCGGCCCCTTGTGTGCCAGGGCTCACCCCTGACAGGCCCCAGCCCGGTCATTGCCGGACAAAGGCTGCCCGTGGGCACAGAGGGGCCAGAGGCAGACTGTACCCGTCAGCGTGCCCGCAGTCTGAAGACGGGGTCCCCGGCCCGGGGCGGCCCTTCAGGCGCTTACGGCTGGGCCCCCTCCGCCTGTGGGTCCTTGGGCAAAGTGTGGGGAGCGGCCCCTGCTGGTGGGAAGTGCAGGCGTGGATCAGGGGTTCAGCTCAGCCAGCCTCGGGGGGGGGGGGGAGTCCGGGGCCTCCCAGTGCGACAGGGGCCGGAGTCTGCCGCCCGCTGCTGACCCAGCGTCTCCTCTGCTGGCAGGAGGTCGTCCAGCTCCCTCTGGATTTCGTGAAGCAGCTCTGTTTGAAGATCCAGGCAGAGAGACCAGGTGAGGAGGCCTGTGGGTCACGGCCTGGTGCCCGCCCCCCGTCTCCCCGTCCGCTGTAGGTCCCCGCTCTGCTCCCAGGCCCGGGCGCTCGCACCAGGCGTTGGGGAGTGCCCCGACCCGTGCCGTTTTGGAGGACTGAGGCAACAGCCCTGCCCCGGAGACTCTGCCCTCTGCCCTTGGGGGGGGGGGCGGGCTCGAGGGGCCCCTTCCCCAAGCTTCCTGTGCCCGCGGGGCCCAGGCACTTCCCCCAGCTTGTCCTTGCTTCTCAGAGTCTCGCTGCGACAAGGACCTGGACACTCTCAGCGGTTACGCCATGTGCCTTCCCAACCTCACCAGGCTGCACACCAGCCACTTTGCAGAGCACCGGCCCATCCTGTGTGTGGAGATTAAGGTGAACTTGCCGGGGAGGGGGCAGGCCCTGGGCACGGGGGCTGCCCGCTGCCCACAGGGCGGTTTGTGTGCTGGTTAGCAGGGCCCCGGTTCCTGTCGGGACGGCGGGGTGCCAGGTGCTGCCCGCTGAGGGGAGCACCGGGCAGGGAACCCTTCCAGCAGCTGCCAGACCTGGGGCTTCACCCCTTGGTGAAGCAAAGCCTGGGGCCGGCCTCCGTGCCCCCTTCTGCCAGCGGGGCCCCAGGTGTGGGGGGGTGCTCCCCATGGGCAGACCTCTGCCCGGGCGGCTTCTCTCGGCCTAACCTTGGTTCCCAGCCTCCCTCTGGGTCACGTCCGGCCGAGCGGCCAGCCTTCGTGCCCCTGCCCGGGCCCTGGCACGGGCTCTCTTACGCCAGGCTCTCCCCTCCCTCTTCCTCAGAGCCAGGACCCGTCCAGGAGTGCCCCTCCCCCCCCGCGGCCTTTGCTGGGCGCTCTCTGACCCTGTGTTTGTATTTGCAGCCAAAATGTGGATTCATTCCCTTCTCCAGGCACGTGACCCAGGAGATGAAGCACAAGGTGTGTCGCTACTGCATGCACCAGCACCTGAAGGTACGCCGGGGGGCTCTGGGGTGACGGGCCATTGGAGCCGCCCCCACCATACAGCTCCCCCTCCTTCCTCTGCCTCCTTTCTCTTGGCGCCCCCTGACCCCTGACCCCGAACCTTTGGCCTCTTGTATCTGCCACTGGATTGGGCCTGAGCTGGCAGGGACCTTTGGCAGGGAAGGAAGCGGCGGGGCTGGGTGCACAGTAGGTGCTTTATGGCCCACTGGCCGCCCGACCTCCCTGGGACCCGGTGCCCCCTTCTACAAGCGCCTCGAACCCCTCGGGAAGTCAGGCCAGGGCCCGAGGCCGGCACTCTCCCTCGTGGCTCGGGCTTTGTCGGGGGATCAGACTAGAGCAGGGGGGCTTGGGCACCAGCCAAAAAATGCACCAGGTGCCAAGAGGGTGCTGACCCCAAGGGGGTCACAGGGCAGCTTCCTCCCACAGGCCGGCAGAGTGCCCCCTGACCTCCAGGTGAAGAGCTTCCATGAGTGAGACTGAGAGAAAGGCCGTCCATGGGCCAGGAAGCAGCCCCCAAAGGGGCGTCCCTGAGGGGTGAGGTGTCGGGGCAGGCGGGCACCACTGGGACCTCAGCATGCCCACCATGGCATTCCCCCATGGCCTCAGGCCTGGATGACAGGAGACCCTGAAGTCAGAAGCAGGATGGGGGGCACCCGAAGAACCCCAACACTGGTGACCCTGCCCTTGCCCTGGTGGCCATGCAGCCTGGCACTGCCCGGCGGCTCAGCAGCAGGAGGGCCCAGAGCGGCCCTCTGCATCATCAGTGCCTCGCCAACCACTTGGAGCGGAGGAGTCTGGCAGAATGTCGTCCACAGGGACCCGTCAGGAGAGCTGGGACGCAGCGGGGGCTCCTGGTGCCACGCGGGGACTCGTTACCAGACGGATGGAGGCTCTGAGCCGGACTCTGGGGGAGGCGGGAGGCCGGTGACAGCGTCATGGAAGCATCTCAGGGGAAACGCCAAGGGAGGCCCAAGCAGGAGAGCGGGCAGGGGAGCGGGCCTGGCCGTGAGTGCGGAAATGCGGGCGGAAAAGGCCCTTTGCTGGGCAACATCTCACCTGTCTGAGGGAGAGGATGGAAGTCTGTGCCAGGAGGCTGAGCGGCCAGGGGAGTGGCTGGCATTCCAGGGGTGCCCAGGAGCCTGCACGGCAGCGGAACCCCATCACATCCCCAAGATGCCCGTAGATGTGGTCAGGAAGGCGCCAACCAGAACCAAGAGGAAACCTGGGCAGTGGGGGCCCAGAAGGGCTTGTTTGTGCAGTCCCTGGGCCCACCAGATGAGTGCCAGCCTCAGCGTGGCCACCCAGGCAGCAGAGCCCCTGCAGATCCACAAGGCCTGGAAGGGCCCAGTGCCCCCTTTTGCACGAGGTCTCAGCCCAGAGTGGAGTCACTGGAAGGACAAGCAGAGCCCCAAAGACGAGCCGGGGGCTCCAGAAGTCTTCCCCACCCTGATGGGAGTGACATCCGGCCCCTAGGGCCACAGATGCCCCTGCCACGCTCCGGCTTGTGCTGATTGTGCCAAGGGATGTAGCCCTGAGAGACCCCTCAGCCCCCTGTGAAGGGGAGGCTCTCCGCAGCCTGCCTCCTGCTGGGTTGGGCCTCCAAGAGATGGCAGGAGGAAGAACGCAGTCTGGGGAGCTGAAGACCCCTTGGCTGAGCCCCCCCACTCTCCACCAAAGCAAGAGCACCCCTGGGTCCATGCCCGTGTTCCCCTCCGGACCTCGTCAAGAAGTGGGCGGAGAATGTCTTGGTGATGAGAAGGGGGCACAGGGAGAAGTCGGGGGAGCTGGGCTTCCTGCCACCCTCCACCCCAGTGGTCCCCAAGGTGCAGAAGCAGGGACCGCTCCGCAGGGGGCAGGGGGGCTTCTCTGCGTGTCGAGCTGCCCTGTGGCCCCTCGCTTCTCCCTGCTTCTGAGTCTGAGCCTCCTCCTCCCGGAGCTGTCCCTCTGTTCTTGCCCATGCCCCATGCCCATGCCCACTTGGGTTCCTCTCTCCAGCCTCACATCCTCGGCCTCCCTGCTTGCTCCATCGTGGCATCGGGTGGCCGCCCCCCCACCCTGGTTTCTGAGGGCAATCCCAGTCAGGCTTTCTTCCTGAGTGTGGGCAGTGGCCGTGGGCCGGGCTCTGACAGCCAGAGGTTGGCAGCTGCCGTGCCCTCCCTTCCTCGCTGGGCTTCTTGTCCTTCCCCCAGCTTGCCCTGCGGGGACACCCACTTCCACACCTGGAGGGCACATCTGCACTGGGTCACTCTGCTTTCTGGGGGTGTCAGTGTTTGCTGAGGGGGCATGGGGAGACTGACCGGGGCAGTGGTCCAGGTCAGCTAGCCATCAACACACCCCAGGCCCCTGACCGTGTGATCGAGAGGCTGGGACGGGCTCTGAGAGGCCCGGGGTCAGCGCCTGCGGGCAGTGAGAGAGGCCTTCTGGGACGGAGCTGAAGCTCCACTGAGGGAGCCCGGGGGCCTCGGGCGCAGGAGGGGGAGATCAGGGGGCTGGAGCAACGGGGTCTCACGCGGTCCTCCTGCTGGCCTGGTTGTGCAGAGGAAACTGAGGCAGGCGGGGCTCAGTGATCCTCCCGGAGACTCGGGTCACAGGGGTGACGGACACTGGCAGGGCGCAGGAGGAAACATGGCGGTGCTAATGCCATCCTGGCCGGGAGTGGGCCGTCCTCGAGCCCTTTGGTGGGATGTCGCGGGTCACTTACGTGGCTGGTCGAGGGCTCCCAGAGGTCGGAGGGCAGGTCACCGGTCCAGCCAGGGATGACTCCTGGATGAAAAGGGGTGCCCGGCGAGCTTTTCCTCAGAATCTGGGACGGCCTTCAGGGGTGACTGTCCCTTAATGTCCCTACAGCCACCAGGAAGGAGCTTTAGACGTGCTTTCCCAGGGGCAGGGGACCCCCCGCAGCTGCAGGTGCTGTTGGGGCCTCGTTTCCCTGGATGGGACCCCCAGAGTCATCAGCGAGTGAATCAGCCCCCGTTAATTATCACTAATTGGGGGGCTTTGTGTTCCCACAGGTCGCGACTGGCAAGTGGAAACAGATCAGTAAATACTGTCCCTTGGACCTCTTCTCAGGGTAAGTCCTCTCCTGGCCTGAGCCAGAGCAAGTGCCCCGTGGCAGGGCCGGGGGGTCCAAGGGGGACCGGGGGGGGGGGGGAGCTGGAGACAGGCCCCTCCCTGCTGCTGGGCCGAGCGGTGCCCGAACCTCAGCTGAGCCAGCTCGTCACTCCCCGTGTCACCTTGGAGCTTTTGCTTTGCCCTGAGGCAGTTGGGGTTCAGGGAAGTGTTAAGTGTCCGAGGTCACATTTGAACTCGGGTCCTCCTGCTGCCAGGGCTGGGGTCTGTCCACTACAGCGCCCCCAGCCACCCCAAGGAGCTTCTTTTCACAAAAAAAGGTCCTTCCTCCCCAAACTCCCCTCGTCTCCCTCCCGCCATTAGGAAAGCGGGGGCCGCTGTCACCTACACGCGTGCTCGGGTGAAAGCGATTTCCAAACTGGTCACAGCAGCGCCAGGCAGTCCAGAGTCTGGGGGGGAAAGGGGGGCCCGGCGTGGCTGGGGGTCCGGGGTGTGCCCAGGGTCCTGGGGGCCCCGCGTGGCTGGGGGTCCCCGCTGTTACAGGAGCCTCTGGCTGTGCACGCTTGCCGCTCTCTGAGGTCAGGGCCCCGGGCGGTCCTTCTGGGCTGGTCAGCCACACCTCCTCCAGGGCGGCCC
>JAJPUD010032621.1:0-11815 GCA_023553655.1 Myrmecobius fasciatus
TTAGAACAGAGAATGATGGAGGTGGAAGGGGCCTTAGAACAGAGAATGATGGAGGTGGAAGGGGCCTTAGAACAGAGAATGTTGGAGGTGGAAGGGGCCTTAGAACAGAGAATGTTGGAGGTAGAAGGGACCTTAGAACAGAGAATATTGGAGGTGAAAAGGACTTTAGAACAGAGAATATTGGAGGTGAAAAGGACTTTAGAACAGAGAATATTGGAGGTGGAAGGGGCCTTAGAACAGAGAATGTTGGAAGTGGAAGGGGCCTTAGAACAGAGAATGATGGAGGTGGAAGGGACCTTAGAACAGAGCAAGTCAGAGCTGGGGAGAATCTTAGTCTGATTCTTCAGTTCCAGGATGGGGAAAGCTCTGAGAGGCTGGCACATAGTGAGCTGAGGACACTTGGGACCGATCACTGCCATCCCATCACATGGGGCTTTCTTCCCGCCTCCCCAGGTGTTCCCCCGGAAGCTGGGAAGCTCAGCCTTGGCGATGGGAGCTGCCCCAGAAGGGCAGTCGGTGGGGTAGGAGGGCGTATTTCCAGACAAGGGGCATGATCCAGACTGGGGCAGAGGGGAGAGGGCCACTCCCTCAGAGCTTCTCCAGGTAGGAGCCTGGCACGAAGCCCTTCTGCCCGTTCCTCTCAACTGTCCACCAGCCGTCCTCCCCCTCCAGGAGGACGGTCAGGATGTCTCCCGCGGTGATGTCCAGCTCATCGGCGTTCTGGAAAAGAATCGTGGGAGTTTTTGAGTCAGCGGGGACCTCAGAAGAGCCCGCCTCCCAGGCCCATGGGGGAACCTATCACCTTAAGGGTTTCATGCAGGGGGGAGCTCACTACCTGATCTTTCCACTTGTGGACAGGCCTGTTTGTGGGCAGCTTTTGCTTTTATGGAGCTGAGTTAGATTAGATTGTGACCCCCCCCATCCTCCCCCCTGCACAAGCTCCATCCAGTTCTGCCCTCGGGGGTCAACCTCATGCTGCCTTTCAATGATTGGAAGACATTCTCACTCAGCCTCTTTTCTCCTGAGCCTCCCCTCTGCAGCCTCCCCTCCTCACCAAGGTGCTCTGGCAAGCTCATTTATGTTAGGGGAATAACAGGGAAAGCACCTACTATGTGTCAGGCACTGTGCCGAGGGCTTTGCTGATAGTGTCATCTGATCCTCACAACCACCCTGGGAGGTGGCTGCTCTCATTGTCCCCATTTTACAGATGAGGAAACTGAGACCTGCCCTGGTACCCACCTGGGCCGTATAGTCATAGAGCACTCTGTAGTCAGGGGCCGAGGCTTCTGGGGCTAATCTGGTCTGCATGATGTCTGCGTAGACAATGTCGTTGGTCTTCAGAGGGTCCGAGATGAGACCTGCCCAAGGGGGAGGGGAGATTCCTTGGTGTTCCTGGTCAACCCAGGAACCCCCTGAGGAGGTCTCTCCCCCCCTCCCCCTCTTTCTCCCTCCTCTGTCTTTCCCTCTCCTCCTTCCCTTCTCCCTCTTTCTCCCCTCCTCCCTCTCTCTCTCCTCCCCCCATTGGTCTTTCCCTCTCTCTCCTGCCCCACTCTCTCCCTCTCTTCCTCCCTCCTCTTTCTCTCTCCTCCCTTTTGTCTTTCTCCCTCCCCCCTCCTTCCCTCCTTTATCCCTTCCTTCTTCCCTGTCTCTCCCTCTCTCTCTCTCTCTCCCCCCTCTTTCTCCCTCCTATGTCTTTCTCTCCTTCCTCCCTCCCCCTCCCTCCTCCCTCCTTCCCTCTCTCTCCCTCCCCCCATTGGTCTTTTCCTTTCTCTCCAGCCCCACTCTCTCCCCTCCCTCCCTCCCTCCCTGCTCTCTCTACCCCCCTCTGTCGCTCTCTTTGTCTCTCCCTCTCCACCTCCCTCACGCCTCCCTTGGCTTCCCCCAGCCCCGCAGGGGAGTATGAGGGCCTGTCCGGGATGGGACGGCTCCCATGCCCTTCTCCCTGCCAGGTCCGGGCAGCCCAGGGAAGGGCCTCAGCTGCCCTGCTTCCCTCCCATTCATTCTCCTAAATTCAACTCGGGAAAACCTCCCCAGCTGCTCCCTGGGGCACCACCAGGCCCAGAATCTCGGGGTCCTCGAGCAAGCATTTGGGGAAGGCCCAGAAGCAGGGGTGGGACTCAAGGGTCCTGGGGCTCGGGCCTCATCACACGGGCTGAGTGACCCTGGCTTTCCCTTGAATCCTGACTCCAGGTGCCTTCCCTGTAAAGAAGGAGCCGGGCTGGGTGACCCTCCAGCTGGCTCCGTGATTCCCTCATGGTCCTCCTCCTGGGAGCACCACCCCAAGGACCTGGGGCCCACACACTCTCTTTCTGGCCCCCTTTCACCCCCAAAGGAAGGCCTGGTTACCTGCGGGAGGGGCGGAGGGGACAACGTTCTCAGGGGTGTTCTTGGAGCTCCCGTGTAACAGTCCTGAGAACCTGTAGGGTCAGAAGGAAAGAAAGCTGGGTTCCTTCTCAAACACCCCCATTCCCCACTGGCTTCCTAACAACAGACCTGCGAGCTGGGGAGTGTAAGTGTCATCACACCCATTTTACAGATGCAGAACAGAGGGAGAGAGGAACAGAGCTAAGAAGCCTCAGAGCTGGGGCTCCAATCCCGCTCTTCTGTCTCTAAGCCTCCTGAGGATACCCTGCCTGGGAAGGTAACCCATGGGGCTACAGAGGTTCTATAGGGTCATTGTGGTCAGAAGCCCCGAGTTCTAGTCTCAGCTCCACCACTCTATGATACTGGACAATTTACTGGGTTCCTTCGGGCCTTGGCTTTCTTTGTCATTAAGATGTGAGGGTTGGATCAAGGGATTGAGCCATCAATCAATAAGCATTTATTAAGCACCTACTGTGTTCCAGGCACTGTGCTAAGAGCTAGGGATACAAAAAGAGGCAAAACTCAGACAATATACAAACAAATAGATACAAAGCAAGCTATATACAAAAGAAATCGGAAATAATTAATAGAAGGCAGTAGAATTAAGAGGAGTTGGGGAAGGTTTCTTTGAGAAGATGGACCTTACAGGAAGCTGGGGAGTTCAATAGAAAGAGTCTCCAGGCTGTCCTACTAGGGAGTTACTAGTGGAGTTTAAAATGTTTAAATAAAGCATTATTTATTTTATTTTTTATAATTAAGCATTATTTAATATGTATTGGAAAACACAAAAATCATTTGCGGCCAAATCTGGCCCGAGGGCTCTTGTTTGCTGACCACGAGGCTAGAATGACCTCGTGTCTTGGAGCTTGGCCATTCTAGCTCTATGAAAATGGCTGGTCTGAAGGATGGGAAGATCCTCAGCTTCCTGGCCCCTGGCCCACCGTCCTCCCCGGACCCCATGGGCAGAGATTCCTCCTGCGGCCCCTCCTCCCACCGTGCGTCCAGATGTGACCCCCACAATTCAGCCCCCAAAGTCCCACAAAACGGGGAAGTCCCTCAAGTGTTTCACCTCCCCCCAGGTGATTTTCCTCAGTCCCCATAGCTTAGGTCTTCCCTGAAGTGCCCAACCACTGTCCCACCTCACAAGCCCTGACCCTATCACAGGCTTCTCGCGCTGGAAGGGACCCCAAAGGTCCCCAGGTTCAGCCTGGGCATCCCAGACCAGGGCTCATCCAGCCCACGTTTGAATACTTCAGTTGACGAGGCGCTCACTATCTACCGGAGCACAACTGTGATTGTCAGAAAGATCCTCCTTTTCCAAAGGCAAACTTCCCCCGAACTTCCTGTCTCTGTTCCCTGTTTTTTCCTCTGGTTCTCCGGCCTGGTCCTCCCAGCACTGGGAGGTGCTTCTCACAGCTCCCTTCTCCAAGCCAAACACTGGGGACTGGAGATCTCTCCCCCTAAACACTGAGGGCTGGAGGTCTCTCCCCCCAATGACTTCTCTTCTCTGAACGCATTTGGGCACCTCCATGCCCAGAACTGAAGACAGCACTCTGGATGTGACCCGACCCAGGGCATTGTCACTTCTGGCTCTCTTAAAGCAGAGTCCTAGGTTCAGATCAGGGTTTGGGGGCCCGCCTCTTTTATTGATTCTCATTGAGCTTGCAGTCCACTAAGACCCCTGGATCTTTTCCATATAAACTCTCAACTGGCTGCTCCCATCCTGTCCTCAGTGCAGTTGATTTTCACTCCTGCTCCCCTCTTAACTGATGGATTGGAGGTGAACCCCATTTTATTTGGGGGAACTCAATGTCCCAAAAGACTAGAACTGTGGGAGTGAGATTTAGTGGCCATCTTTCATTGCCAGGTCGGGTCCTCACCGTCTCCCCTTCCTCACCCCATCCTCTAGCCCCCTCCTGAGGACAGGAGTGAGCTCCCTCCACATTTATGCTGTTAAAAAGTGCACTGGATAGAGCTGTGAGCTGGAGAAAGACCCGAGTTCAAATTCAACCTCAGAGCCTTAGGAGCTGTGTGATCCTGGGCAAGTCACTTTACTGTGTGCTGTCTGCCTCACTTTCCTCACCTGTAAAATGGGGCAATAATAGACCTGCCTGCCAGCATTGTTGTAAATGAAGCATTATTTGTGAAGTGCTTTCTTTATACCAGGCACATAGTAGGTGCTATATATCATTAATTGATGTTGAGCCTCCCCTCACAGGAAATAAAGGCTGGGTGACCATTTATCAGGTTCCAGGTAGGGGAAAGATGGGATTGAGGATTTCTAAGGTCTTTCTAAATCTGGATGAAGGGGGGCCTTCAGAGGGGGACTGCAGATGGGGGGAAGGGGCGGCAGCCTCTGGGAGCGGGAGGGAGCTTAGGCCGGTGAGAGGAGAGTCACAGCTGATGGGGGGGATGGGAGAGGGGCCGTGAGCTTCCCCTCCCCCAGACAAGCAGCACCTCCCCCTAGGAAACCCTTGAGCAGCTTCCATTGCCTGGGGTGCTTTGAAGTTTAGAGCCCCCAGTCCTAGGGAAAGGGGGAGGGGAGGTTTATTCCTGCAGAGGATAGAGTCCCCGGGGAGCAGGGTTCAAATCCAGACTCTGCTAGATGGCTGGCCCAGTGATCTTGCACATGTCACTCCCACCTGGACTAAGTGACCCAAGCTCCCTTCCCTTGCTAGCTCTGGGCCTTGGATTGACGGGGGGAGAAGGTGGAGCCTTGAGAGTCTTACGGACTGGCCCGGCCAGGGCTTCTGCCGCCAAAACCACAGTGCCCTTCTTCTTGCCCCTCCATGCCTCCCTGCCTGGGGGGGTGGGCATTGCCCTTTGGAAAAGCCCCCAGGGGCTGATTATGGGAGAAAGCTCTGTCTCCTGGGAGGGGAGGGTCCTGGACACTTCCTGGGTCTCACACTGACCCCGTGGTGGGGGTGGGAAGGCAGAGCCCCTCCCTGCCCCAACAGCCCTGAGGTAAGGGGACCCACAATATCCAGAGTCCTCTTGCTCTGCCTCTGTCTACCTGAAATCGCCCCCAGGTTAACCTCCAAAGGGCAGGAGGAGTCAGCGGGAGAAGGGGGGTTTCAGAGGCCCCGGGTTCAAATCTAGCCCGTCACCGGCACCTCGTGGGACGGGTGGCCAGCCGCTTTTACTGCTCTCAGCCTCGGTTGTCCCACGGGGGAGGAAATGAGGGCATCGGACCCCCCAGGCTCGGGGATCTCGAGCTGGGATTTCCCTTCCTGCTGTGGTTGGCCTTTTAGTGAGGGGGGACCCCGAGCCCCAATCCTGGAGGCCCCCCTCTGCCAGTATCCCCCTCCATCCCTCCAGGCCAGCCCTCAGGCCCGGGGCAGCTCATTGCAGGGCAAAATGGGAAGGAAGGGAAGGTCTAGAGGAAGGACACCCTAATCTCAGGGGTCCCCCTAACTTTGTATCTAGGCACGGTCGCCATTAGATGCAAGCTCCTCGAGGGCCCGATTCTGACTGCATCACGTGTGACTCATCAGTGCTGGCTGGGGAGGGAGTGACGTCATATCCTCCCCGGGGTCCCGACTGCCCCCTGCTGGAAAGCCTGAGGGCTCCAGAGAGGGGCCCTTGGGGGGGGGGTCCTCTTTATTTTTCAGCTGCAGTTCTCCTGGGGAGTGCGCCCTCTAGCGTCGGAGGGTTTACAAGCACTTCCTTATCCCCCCAGGTGAGGTGGACAGTACCAGTACGGGGAGCCTCAACTGAGAGGAGAGACTTGGGGGGTGAATGGGAGGCTGCGATGGAGACCCCTGGACCGGCACGGGGACAAGCCTGCGGGACGTTCTAGGAGCTGGGGGAAGGGATAGCGGACGGGGTGGGGGAGGGGCTTCTGGGGTCTGACGTCGGGAAGCACGATGGTCCTTATGACGTCAGCCCGTTGTCCTGGAGTTTGGCAAGGGACAGCGCTTTCGATCAAGCCTGACCCTTTGGGCTTCTCTTGGCAGCGATCCAGGAGTGCTGGCAGCTCATTTTACAGGTGAGGAAACTGAGGCAGGCAGGATTAAGGGACTTGGTCACACAGCTGCTAAGTGTCTGAGGCAGATTGACACTCAGGAAGATGAGTCTCCTGGCCCCAGACCGGCGCTACCCACTGGGCCGCCGCTCCCTGAAAGGCGCACGGGGCATGCGCACACACAGGCAGGGACCCGCTGTCTCGGTGGGGGGCGCAGGGGGCGGGGGCCGGAAGTCCCCCGAGGCCCCGCAGCTGCGGCTGCGCTTTCCCTTCCTAATGCTCCTCCTCAGCTTCCTCCTTCCTTTCAGCCTTTCCCTGGGGACCCGGGAAGCTGCTTCTAGGGATTTCAGTGAGGGGGAAACTGAGCCTGAGCCGCAGGGGGGAGTAACTGTGCTTATAGGAGACAGAGAGAGAGAGAGTGTGTGTGTGAGGGTGTGAGTGTGTGTGCAGGTGTGAGTGTGCCAATGTGTGCGTAGGAGGGTATGTCTATAGGTGTGAGTGTGAGTGTGCAAGTGTGGTTGTGTGTATAGATGTGTGTGCAAGTGTGTGTGAGTGTGAGTGTCTAGGTGTGCAAGTGTGTCAGCGTATATGTGAGTGTCTATAGGTGTGAGTGTCTGTCTGTATGTCTATAGGTGTGAGTGTGCAAGTATGTGTGTCTATAGGTGTATGTGTGTGTCTATAGGTGTGAGTATGTGTGTGTCTATAGGTGTACGAGTGTGTATGTGTGTGTCTAGGTGTACGAGTGTCAGTGTATGAGTGTGTCTATAGGTGTATGTGTGTGCATCTATAGGTGTGAGTGTGAGTATGTGTGTGTCTATAGGTGTATGAGTGTCTGTATGAGTGTGTGTGGCTATAGGTGTGTGTGTGTGGCTATAGATGTACGAGTGTCAGTGTATGAATGTATGTCTATAGGTGTATGTGTGTGCATCTATAGGTGTGAGTGTGTGTGTGTCTATAGGTGTACGAGTGTCAGTGTATGAGTGTGTGCATCTATAGGTGTGAGTGTGTGTGTGTCTATAGGTGTGCGAGTGTCAGTGTATGAGTGTGTCTATAGGTGTATGTGTGTGCATCTATAGGTGTGAGTGTGAGTATGTGTGTGTCTATAGGTGTATGAGTGTCTGTATGAGTGTGTGTGGCTATAGGTGTGTGTGTGTCTATAGATGTACGAGGGTCAGTGTATGAATGTGTGTCTATAGGTGTATGTGTGCGCATCTATAGGTGTGTGTGTGTGTCTATAGGTGTATGTGTGTGCATCTATAGGTGTGAGTGTGTGAGTATGTGTGTGTCTATAGGTGTACGAGTGTCAGTGTATGAGTGTCTATAGGTGTATGTGTGCGCATCTATAGGTGTGAGTGTGTGTGTCTATAGGTGTATGAGTGTCAGTGTATGAATGTGTGTCTATAGGTGTATGTGTGTGCATCTATAGGTGTGAGTGTGTGAGTAATGTGTGTGTCTGTAGGTGTACGAGTGTCAGTGTATGAGTGTGTGTGCATGTATAGGTGTGAGTGTGTGTGCGCACAGATATTTAGAAGCATCACCCCACCGGCTGGGGGCGGGGCTGGGGATGTGAGGCCAGCCTCCTGACCCTGGCATTCAGGGCTCTCTGCAGCCAGCTGCTTTTGTGACTCCAGAGGGAGCAGGGACTTCACTGGTCTAGGGGATTCCCTTGTGAGGAAACTCCCTCCGCCGCTGCAGGTCGGCACCTCTGCTGAAGTTTGCAGAGGGCTCCCCAGGCAGCGGCGCCAGACTCACGGGCATCTAACTGGAAAAGCTTTCCCCAGTGGATCAGATGGCAGCACAGCCCAGAGCATGGTCGTTTTCGGAGTCAATGGGCATCCATTTCTAGCTGGGTTTGACTGCTCAGGGTCCCATAGGCAGCGTATGTCACAGGCAGAATCTGAACCCGGGTCTTGAGACCAGCCCTCTGCCCACTGCCCCGTCCTGCCTCTCACCCAAGTTCCGCTTTCAGAAATCCCCTCCTCCAAAGCTCCTCACGCTACCTCCTCCTCCAGGAAGCCTCCCTGGCCTCCCGTTCAAAGCTCCCAACAGACCATCTCTTGACATTTGTGACCCTACTTCTTGGGGGTCCCGGAGAGCCCAGATACGCCTTGTGGTCTGGAACACGGCATTTTGAGCCAAAATGGAAATGAATGATTTTGGGGGGCAGTGGGGTGCAAGGCAATCAGGGTTAAATGGCTCGCCCGGAGTCACGCAGCTAAGTGAGCGTCAAGTGCTGAGGTCGGATTTGAACTCAGTCCTCCCGACTCTGGGGCCCCCTCTGGATGACCAGGGAGCCCCTCCAAGTGCAGGCCCCTCTTAAGGCTCCCCGACAACACCAAGACCTGCAGAGGCCGGGGGTTTGCTCTGTGTTTGTTGAAAGAATAAATGAGCCACATTCTCTCTGATCCCTGAAGGGAGGAAGGGCTGTGGGAAGCTGGGAGGCTCAGCTCCTCCTGGGGGCTGAGAGTGTGGGGGCTCCTAAACGGGGGCTCCGCTGGCTGGCTGAGCCCCCCAGCATCTGGCCTTGGAGGAAGCAAGATCCCCGAGAGGGCACGATCTGGATGGGGATGCCAGGCTCGTGCCCTCCCTCCTGGCACATCCCTGCCAGAAATGGCCTGTTAGAGCCTCACTCCTTTGGGAGGTTCTTCCATAAAATCCTTCCCTGGGAGTGCGACCATATTGAACTCCTCATAACTTGAGGTGACTCAGTCTATTTACCAGCTTTAATCCCCGAGAGCCGGAGACCCGGGGTCGAAAGACTGCTGGATTGGGAGGGAGAACCCTCAGCTCTGCTACAGCCCTTCTCTGAACCTCGGTCTCCCTGTCTGTAAAATGGGGGGATCCTAAACCCTGGGATGCTAGCTAAACAAACTGACCTCTTGTGGGGGCTCCCCACCCCAGCATGGCAGAGGTCTGTGATGGAAAAAGTGGGGGAACAATAGTTACACTTACAGGTGGGGGAGAATGGCCAGGGCACCCCTAACCTCTCAGTGCCTGAGGTCAGGCGCGGTGCTGCCCTGTATCAGAGAAGGGAGTTCCCACTATGAGAGTTTCCCCCATCAGCAAAATCACCACTCTAGCCTTTGTTTGCTTCTCTGTAAAATGGGAACAACGATATCCGGCCTGAGAAGCAGACGGAGCTGAGAGTCAAGTCTCTGATCTTGGCTCAGAAAGGAAATAAATTTAGGGGAGCTAGGTGGGAATGGAGCTTGGCCTCTGACCCCTCCTGGCTGTGACCCTGACCAAGACTCAGTTTCCTCACTTGTGCAAAGGGATAGGATAGCAGTGATTTAAGAAGCAGGATGAACTCAAAGCCAGGAGGACCCGGTTTGGCAACTTTCAGAACTGTAACTTGCAGAGGAAGCGTCCATCTACACAGGCAGAGAGAGCTTCCTCACCAGGTTGTCCCTGCAAAGTTTTTTAAAATATTCCTTAAAGGTTGCAGAAATTTGAGTGGGATTATACTTTATGAAAGCACCAGGCTAGGGGGAGCAGGAAGGTCAAGGCTGGGAAGAACATGGGGAAACGGACTGAATTCTAACAAGCTGTGTGACTTTGGACAACTCCCTGGACCTCAGGGACCTTCTCGGTAAATGACTATATTAATATTTGATCCATATCTCTCCTGGGATGGATGGGTGGGAAGAAAACATTTTGTAAATCCCAAAGTGGTAAAGTCGTGGGATTCTGGCAGGAGGCGATAACTCCTATCGGTTATAGTATAATATATGTTATACTATGTTATAGTATGTTATAGTATATATATATATGTTTTATATATATAATATATGTATGTATCTGTTTTGTTTGGTTTTTTGCTGAGGCAATTGGGTTAAGTGACTTTCCCAGGGTCACACAGCTAGGAAGAGTTAAGTGTCTGAGACCAGATTTGAACTCAGGTCCTCCTGACTTAGAGCTGGTGCTCTATCCACTGCACCACCTAGCTGCCCCCTCCTATCAGTTCTGACAAGAGAGACTGTGAGAAGATGAAAGGAAAAGCAGAGGGAAAAACACTAAAAGACATCAGAACACAAATCAACGCAGTGATTGATCTTGGCTCCGGAGACTGATGAGAAAGCACACCTCCGTTGTGAGGCATTTACTGTGTGGACATGGTCAGCATGCCGATTTCACTTGGCTAACCGTCCTTCTTGCGTCTAAAGGAGGATATTTGGGAAAGAGCAACAGGAAGTGACACATTTTTTAAGTGGCAATAAAACATTTTTTAAGAGGAAGAAGGTGCCAGGAACAGGACAACCTGCCCCCAGGACTCGGGGGAAAGGCAGCCAAGAAGCCTAGGTGGAAAACTCTCCGCCAGAAGGTAGCTTGGGCTCCTGCAGGTCCCAGGTTATGAAGGCTTAGGTGTTTGTTGGAGCTTTTTTTTTGTTTTCCTCAAGGCCTGTAGCGGGGTATCAAGGAAGGTTGTAGGTACGAACACAGCATGAAACACAGAAGTAAAGCAGGTTAGAAATACGGACAGAGAACTAAAAAACACATTTAGGAGACGCTGCAGTGAGGAGAAACATGGTCCTGACGTGACTTCATGGAGAAATAAGGGGAACCTAACTCAATCTCAGGTGTTTTCCAAAGGCTCGGTGGGACAAAGGGGCAAGAAGCAACAAGACCCGGATTGGAGGATGGCCAGGTTCTACAGAACCAAGCATAAAGCTTTTCATCTCTCTGGCTTCCATTTTCTCCTCTGTCACATAAAGGTGTTAGCCCTCACCCTCCCTAGATTTAAGGGACCCAGCGAGAGGATGGCTATCAAAACTCACTAGCCTTCAGCTAGACAGAGTTCGGCCATCATGAACCCCTCGTGGGGAAATGTCTTGGCCCAAAGTCATGCAGTAGCTGAGCAGCAGAACAAGGGATAGAAAAGGGCAGGGGAGTATCAGAAGGTCTTCCTAGGGTGGAAACCCTTAGGTCATTGAAATACATTACCTGGAAGGAGCCCTGAGCAAGGGGCATGACACAAATCTCCTCCAGGGAGACCAGGCAGGATACTGCCCCGCGGGCATGGGACCAAGACCTGGCACAGAGTGCAGGGTCACTGATAGAGACTCCTGGTTGTGGGTCACTAGAGCTCACCTTCCACCTGTGCGCTTCCTACTTTGCTGAGTTACTCATTTGACTTTTCCCCCCTTTCTCCAGGAGAGGCATTTGTCATAGTGGAGAGAGAGCTGGCCTTGGAGTCAGAAGGGTTCAAGTCCAGCCCGAACCTCTCAGTGGCAATAGGCACTAAGCTCACTAGGTTGCAGAATTTGGGGGGGGTCTTTATGCGGGGTATCCTCTCCCATTGGGAGCTCCCTCATTGCAATGAGATGAAAAAAAAATTCTTGGTAATTAGCTGCTGAGCTCTGTTGTTTCTATGCTGCTAAAGGGCCACAAATGCCCCAAATTAGTCACCACCTAAATCCAGGCACCCTGGGACAACAGTACCGTTTCCCCGTCTTTGTTGTGGCTTTTTCTGGAAAGTAACACAAGATC
>JAJPUD010032623.1:0-11814 GCA_023553655.1 Myrmecobius fasciatus
AAGTGCGCTGGGCCTGGCACACAACAGTCACTTAATAAATGCTTATTGATGGATGGCTTGATGCAGTTCAAGTGCTTTTTCTTTATTCATTTTCATTCTTTCTTATTTATTTATTTACTAAGCTCTGGGCTAGGTGCTGAGAATACCTCTTCACTCAGCGGCTCCCCGTCTGGGATGAATGTGGGCAGGGAGAGACGATAGTTAAACACCGCTGAGAGGGACCCAGTGGGAAGGGCCCGCAGGCTTCTAAGGCCAGAAAGAGCTGCTCTGGGCGGTAGAGGAAAGCCCACCTTGTGGAAGGTGGCTGGCCTTTGCTCTGCTTGGCTCCAAAGGTCAGACCTGGGGGCGATTCATAGGGGGAGGGGCAAAGGAGCTCATTTCAGTTTAATGTATGGAAAATCTCCCCAGCAGCTGTTCAAAAGCAGGCTAGGATACTGAGGGGGAAGGCAGGAACTCTCCCACACTTGGAGCTGTCTGCCAAGCCCCGGTGACCACTGGGATTGTGGCCAAGAGGCTGCCGGTTTAGAACGAGTTGCCTTCGGAGGCTCCTTCACGTCAGATGGTTCGAGACTGCTCGTTTCAGCACTAGGACAGCTCCCAAGCCCTCCCAGGGCTGTGGAGAGGGCGGGAGGTGACCCCAGGGTTGCGTAAAATAGAGTCAACCATCTTTCTCTCAGCGCTTATTATGAGCCAGGCCCTGGGCTAGAAGCATCGCAGGGTGCCGGGCCAGCCGCAGATGCCAGCCCGAACGCAAAGCTTCCATTTCCGTGGGTCCCGTTCCTCCTCCCTCTCCCAGATCTGTCAGAGCCCCAAGTCACTTACTCCACCAGCTCAGGCCCCCAGGCTCCCCCTTCTTGGGAGAGCTCAGTACTCATAGTAAACCTCCAGGTCCTGGGAGGGGAGTGTCTCTGCAGAGGAGTGGGGTAGGTGGGGAGCAGGCAGATCGGACCAGTCTTGTGTCCCCTCTTTGGGCCTCAATTTATTCATCGGTAAGAGCTGGCTAGCAATGCCCACAGTACCTCACTTACAAAGCAGAGGCCAAAACTAGGCGGGAAAGGGGGGAAGGGGTGAATAGCTGAATGGCAGGGAGGAGAGAAAGCAGAAAGGGCCGAGAAGGAATACAGAGAAGGGGGAGGGAAAAGGGATTAGAGAAAAAGAAGGAAAATGGGAGGGGAGGGGGAAGTGAGAAAAAAGGAGGAAGGGAAAGGGAAAAAGGAGGAAAGAAATGGAGGGGAGGAAAGAGAGGGAGAGGGAAAGAGGGAAGGAAGGGGAAAGGGAAGAGAAGTGGAATGGAAAAGAGGAAGGGAAAGGGAAAAAAGAGGAAAGAGAAGTGGAGGGGAGGAAAGAGAGGGAGAGGGAAGGGGGAAGAGAGGGGAGAGGAAGGAAAAGATGAAGGTCAGGGGGAGAGCGGGAGAGCGGGAGAGGGGAGAAGCAAAGAAAAAAGAGAAGGAGGAGAGTTAGAGACGGAAAAGGGGGAGAGGAGGACCCAGACCCAGGCTGTAGCTGCTCACAGGTGTTTCGCCCCACCCCGTCCTCGCCCCCAGCCAGCCCCGCCTGTCCGTGCAGTCGTGGCAGGGAGACCTTCACCCGCAGCACTGCGCAGGCGCCTCAAGACTCCTCTGACCAACTCAGCCCGGACAAGCTCATTGGACTGTCTTGTCACCTTGGACAGCTCTATTGCCCAATCAGACAACTGTGATGTTGACTCCGCCCCACCCAGCTTCCGGAAATCGGGTTGCATCGAATGTGAGGCTGGAAGAGAAGACGATAGCCAATGAAGACAGGAGGCGGTGCTCACATCACGTGGGACTGTGGCCAATGAGAAGAGGGGAGAGTGACGTCGTGGGCATGGCGGCTGCGGCTAACCCGCGGATAGACGTGTCCGGCGGCCCGGTAGCTGCAGTTCGTGCCCGGAGACCAGAGCCGCGGCTCCATTAGTGTTTCTACCCGTCGGGCCCCGCGGAGGAGGCGCCTTGCTCATGGCCTATCACTCGGGGTTCGGGGCCCAAGGTGAGCGCGGGATGGCACGGGCAGGCACCGAGTAATCAACCCGGATGAAGGGAGAGGGCCCGGGGGGGCGGGGCCGTGACATCATCGCGAGGGTTCTCCCCTTGGCCCCCATCCCCTGGCTCAGCTTCGGGGGTCCCCCACCCCGATCCAGAGAGCACTGCCGACCTAGACTTGGATAGCGGTCAGCACAGGGAGCTCACTACCCAACAAGGAAGTGTTGTGGGACTGGAGGCCCGGGGCCGTAAACTTCCCGGTGCTGCCGGACCTGAGGCCCCTCCCAGAGCGATCTCTTCTGAAATCTTGCCTTCCCAGTTGCCCCACAGTGCGCCCAGCACCCCCAGAGCTACAGGCCCGACCCCCCCCAGGCTCCCCCCCTTCCCTGCCCACTAGAACAAGTTTTTCAGGCGCATTCCCAGGGAGGGTTTCTTGTCTGTAACCTCCCCCCCCCCACCCCAGGGGCGCCTTCCTTCCCCGAGCCTTCCTCCCGGGCTCCTTTTACAGAGGGCAGGATGAAGGGCCTGTGTCCTGAGCGGAACAGCCCAGGGCTGGAGCCCAGGCTCCTGGGACCTTGGAGTGGCTGGGTCACTGGCATTGAGGCCCCAGGCTACTGAGTGCTGCTCTGTTGGGGGGGGGGGAGCAAAGGAAGAAGATGGGGGGGGGGTCCAGAGAGAAAAACCAAAAGGCTCCTGTGCACACAGTAGGGGCCAAATAAACACTCTAAGGAAATTCTAGAGTTGGGCTGTCAGTGACAGTGCCGTCTCCCAGGAGGCCCTTGGCTGGATGACCACTTGGACATGGAGATTTCCTGAAGTCTGGCACAGAGACGGGTTCGTTCCTGCTCCCCCTTTCACCCCACCATCTGTCCCTTCAGGGTCCAAGCACCGGGTCAGGACAGCTCTGGAGCCGCCTCCGCTCTTTGATGACACAAGTGGTGGGTACCCAGCTCAGCCTGGCGCTTACCCGCCACAGGGCTCGGACGTGGCCTTCAATGTCAATCACCTGCTCGGGGATCCCATGGCCAACGTTGCCATGGCCTACGGCAGTTCCATCGCCTCCCAGGGCAAGGACATGGTGCACAAGGAGGTGAGTGACCTCGGCGGCTGCAGAGCCGGAAACGGGGGCTGAGGTGCAGGGTCCGAGAGGAGCAGCCGCGTCCGAGGGTCCGCGTTCAAATCCTGCCCGTGGGATCCTGAGCAGCATATTTCTGAGCCTCCACTTCCTCCTTCATAAAATAAGGGGCTCCGAGGTTTCCCTCAGCCCTGGCGGTCCCGGTCCCGGGTTCTCAGACTCTCCTAACTCCCCGTGCCTCAATCCGCCTCTTTTCAGCTCCACAGGTTTGTGTCCATGAACAAGCTCAAACACTTCTTTGCCGTGGACACGTCCTACGTGGCCAGGAAGCTGGGCCTGCTGGTCTTCCCCTACACACACCAGGTGAGGCTCGTCGGCCTCCGTCCTAGCCTCTCAGCCTCCCTTGGGGGGAGGGGCGCGCCAGTTCTGCCATTTCTGGGGCCTTGACCTCCTTTCTCTCCCCTCTGCTCCTAAGAACTGGGAAGTTCAGTACAGCCGGGATGTGCCCCTGCCCCCGCGGCAGGACCTCAACGCCCCTGACCTCTACATCCCCAGTGAGTATCAGGCCGGGGCAGGGGGAGGAAGGGAGCTGCACAATGGGCCTGGACCTTGGGGGCTCAGGGCTCGGGGCTCGGGCCTTGGGCTGGGCTCAGGGCTCAGTTCTCAAGCTGGGTTTGGGGTTCTGGGTTCAAGCTGGGCTCAGGATTTGGGGCTCGAGCTGGGCTCGGGGCTCACTGCACTGAGCTTTTCTGTCTCTTCGGCAGCCATGGCGTTCATCACCTACATCCTCCTGGCCGGGATGGCGCTGGGAATTCAGAAAAGGTCGAGCCCCCCCCTCCTTCTTGGGGAGCCCCCGTCTTCCTGGTTCTTATGTGTTTAAATTGGGTTCGAGCGTCGCCTGCCCAGAGCCTGGCAGTTTTCAGCCAGGACCCCAGCCCTGCCCTCCGCCCTCCGCCCCTGCCCCGGCGTTCCCCACTGCTGATCTCAGCCTCTTCATCTGTAGGATGGAGGCAAGACTCTTTAGGGTTCCTGCCTCAGAGTAATTTTGAGGGGAGTGGAAGGTCAGTGGGCGTCCCCCAGCCCTGGGGCAAAGACAGGCTCCCCTTGGGCAGAACAGGGTGCCTCGGTCCGCCCCCGTCAGAGGTCCCTGAGCCCAGTCGATCACAGCCACTGTGATCCCGATGCCCCCGGGGAGATCTGAGGAGGAGGAGCAGGACCCCCCTCTGCTGAGCCCGCCCCCCCCCCCCAAGCATCCTCCCGCTTCCCACCAGGTTCTCGCCTGAGGTGCTCGGCCTGTGCGCCAGCACAGCCCTGGTTTGGGTCGTCATCGAGGTGCTGGCCCTGCTCCTCGGCCTCTACCTGGCCACGGTCCGCAGTGACCTGAGCACCTTCCACCTGCTCGCCTACAGCGGTTATAAATATGTGGGGTGAGTTGTGGGAGTCGGGGAGAGGCTGCTGGGCAGAGCAGGGCCGGGGTTAGAGGCCCTGCCCCCCGACAGAGAGATGGGGGCCGGAGGCTGGCAGGCAGCAGGGGTGGGAGGACATCAAGGGCCAGTGTTGAGGAACAGGGCTGGACGGGGGGGGCGGGGAGACAGTGGAATTGGCGCGACATGAGGGGCTTTGGCCAAGGGCGGAACCCTGGATTCAGATCCCGGCCCTGTCACTTCACTAGCGGGGCGACCCTGAACGAGTCACTCCCTCCCAGTCCTTCCCTTCCTGTCTGACGAGTGGGGGCGATGGGGGGAAAGAACACTTGGGTCATGAGCCGCCTCACGGGCCGTCAGATTGAACGTGGCGTCACTTGGTCGGGGGGTAGTGACTGTCACATGGCGGGTTCAGAGGGCAGACAAAGGTCTCCAGAGCCCTGTTCCTCCTGGGGGGGGGGCCTAGGGAGAAGGGATGTAAGTAGGGAAAGGTCCCAGCAGCTAGGGAGGGGCTCAGGAGGGGAGGCCGGCGCTGTGGGAAGAACAGAGAGAACACTTTGACTGGACCCAGAGTGGAGGGGTCGTCACCAAAGGCTTGAAAGACCAAACAGGAAGGGACGTTTGTTTAATCCTGGACATAAAGGGTAAAGGGGGGGGGCTGAGCAGGGAGACCCGGCCCTTGAGGAAGGGGGCACTGTGGGCCGCCACCCCTGAGATCAAAGATGGGACCCATGTTGAGGAGAAAGCAGAGGCTGGAGGAGCCTGTGCTGGGGGAAGGGGTGTGCCCAGCACTTGGCAGTGAGGGCCCAGGCTCAGGACAGGTCCTTGGGGGGGAGGGGGTCTGGTTACCGGACGTGGGTGGAGAGAAGGGGGGGCACCAGGACAGTGGCCAGCAAGGGAGGGAGTACCAGGGTGGGTGCTGATTGGGGGCTTCCCCGAGGCGAGGCTGAGGCTGAGTGGTGTTTGGGGCCAAGGGAGCACCTGCTGAGAAGGAGGCCAGCCAGCCCGTCACTGAGAGTGCTGGAAGCAGGAAGGCACGCAGCCCCAGAGCCCGACTACATCTGGGGCTGGAATCTAGAACTGGGGGGAACCTGAGAGCAGAAAACCTCAGAACGGGGCATGGCAGACAGGCATAGAACTTGGATCTGACGGGACACGGCATGGGAGGGTCCCAGTGTAGGAAAAGCAGTGCCCATTGTCACGGCAGGCGGCTGTGGGCCGGCGTTGCCATGACAATGGGCCGGTCCTCCTCTCCCCAGCATGATCCTCAGCGTGCTCACGGGCCTGCTCTTCGGCAGTGACGGCTACTACGTGGCCCTGGCCTGGACCTCGGCTGCCCTCATGTATTTCATTGTGAGTCCCGGACCCTGCCACCCCCCCCCTCCACGGGAGCATCCATTCTGGCTGGAGGAGCACCCCTGGGTCTCCCTGCCCCCCCCTGAAGGTCTGTCTCCCACAGGTACGCTCGCTGCGGATGACCTCAGTGGGCACCGACGGTGTGGGGGGTCCCGCCCCCCAGCAGCGCCTCCAGCTGTACCTGACCCTGGCCGAGGCGGCCTTCCAGCCAATGATTATCTACTGGCTGACCTTCCACCTAGTCCGGTGACCCAGATGGGGTGCCCCCCGTCCCCAAGGAGGACTCCCGCGAAGATGCCCAGGGTGGCTTTTGTTCCCGTTCATTGAAGATTTTAATCGCTTCCGCCGCATCCGTCCCTCATTCCTGGGAACCTGGCCCCGGACAGGACCCGGAGGGTCTGAGGCGGTGGGACGGAGGGGCTGCCCAGGGCCTGCAGCCCGGGGGGCAAGTGGGGCCTGGTCCCAGTGGCCGCCCCTTGCCGCAGCCGTCCTTTTCCAGATGAGACTTGGCCGGGCCAGAGCAGCCCGCGGTAAAGCTTGCCATGCCTTCACACCTATGTGTCCTTTGGCGCCCACCGGTCCGTGCGGGAGGGAGGGAGGGAGGGGGGGCCATCGGTTCCCCAGCCACACTTGCCCGCAGTCCCAAGAGGCCACAGCTGTCCCAGAGATAGGGTCCCCGTCCTCCCAGGTTCCAGGGCAACTTTGAGCTCCAGGACTCCCTGGCCCCCTGTGAGGATCACCCAAAGGTCAGAGGTGGAGGTAGGTTTCTCTGGGTTCCCTCAGCCCCAAAGGAGCATGGGAGGCCTTAGAGCTGGACAGTATGGCCCTGTGCCCTCACGTTATGGATGAGAAAAATGGAGGCAAGTGGGAAGGAAGGGGTTGGGCCGAGGTCACACAGGGAGGAGAGCTAGGGTTCGAATCCAGACCCCCGTTGGAAGAGCTCCATAGATGGGGAGCAGGCCCCTCCCCGGAAGCCCATCCCTGACAGGCAGGCTTCCTCCTTTTCTGAGCTTTCATTCAGAATCCACGGGCTGGTCAGCTCTGAGAGACATCCAGTGACCCCCCTACCCCCCCCATCCCCGCCTCGGACTGGGGAGGCTGCCCGCTGGTTTGTTGGCCAAAAGTGGGGGGCCCTGCTTTCTGACTGCCCCTGGGCTGAGTGACCCTGGGGTGGCCATTTTCCTCCTTTATCAAGTGAGGCCCCCCCCCCCAGGGCCTCTGGTCAATGGAGGGGCAGGTGGGGGGAGGTCACTGGCCTGTGTCTGGCTCAGCTTGGGACCCCCATAAGGAGGCCTCATTTCCCGCCTTCTCCCCCCCACTGCACACCTCTCCTGGTGTTGCACCCGACCTTTGATGTCAACCAGGAGGTGATGACCCCGGAAGGACTCCAGAGGGGCCTTTGGATGGGGCAGGAGCTGGGGAGGGGGGTGAGAATACTTAATTGCTGGCTTTAAAGCTGGGGAGCTTAGGCCCTCCAGAGCAGGCAAGTGACCTCCCCCTCCTCTTCCTCCCCCCCCCCCCCAAGGCCATATCCTGGCCCCAAGTCTTTGCAATTGTTTATTCAATCACAAATGGCCAGGGCTGGCCAGGGAGACTGGGGTGTTACACATAAACTCCTCCGGGCGCTGGGAAGGGCCAGGCCTCCAGCGCCTTCGAAAACGGGGGGCTCGGGGGCCAGACAAGGACAGGGATGGAGGAGGGGGGGCGGGGCGGGGGTGGGCACAGAAGAAAGAGCCGAGAAAAGGCTGGGGGGGGGGGGTGGAGGGCAGAGGAAGAGCAGGGAGCGGGAGGTGGGGCTGAGGAGGAGCCCCCGGCTGAGCCTGCTCACGCCCCTCCCCTCCCCGGGGCCCTGCCTCCCGGGCCAGTTTCCCGAACCCCGGGGGACGCCCTGGGCTAGCTGGCCAAGGGCCGAGGGTCGTTTAATCGCTCCTTCTGGGAGCGGGGTGGGCCCAGTTCCCCTCCCCCGAGCTCAGTCCCTCGCCGGCACCCCCGGCCCCCGCCCCTTGGTTATCCCTAGGGCGGGTGAGGCCCCAAGACCCCTCCCCCCACCATCAGGTTTTCCGAGTGGGGGCTCGGGTCTCCAAGGGCCGCCGGCTGCCTCGGGGAGGCGCCGCTCCAGCACGGGAGGACGGAGTGGGGGTGCGGGGGAGGGGGCGGGCCATCCCATAGCAGCAATTTGGGGGGGAGGGGCTGAGGAGGCCCCGGCGCCCCTCGCCTTCCCCCAGAGCTTGGGCTTCTGAGAGACGGGGGGCGGGGAGTGGCTCTTCTCCGCTGTCCACAAAGGGCGCGGGGATGGGGGTACACAGGCGTCCGGTCCGTTCTCGGGGTTCATTCCCTGGCCGGCTTCCCCCTTTAGAAACTCACCAACGTATAAACCATACTGCGGGAGAGAGGGGCGCGCTGGGACCGCGGGCAGCCAGAGCCCCCGCCCGCGGCCCCCGCCCCCCGAAGCGGCCCGGAGCTCACCTGTACAGGTAATAGAAGAAGGAGAGCAGGTAGAAGGCGAGTTTGCACCAGGACTCCTTCTGACAGTAGTTGAGGATGTCGGCGTTCATGATGGACACGGCGTCGTACATGACCTCGGAGCCGTCCGCTGGGCGATGGAAGTACCTGAGGGGAGGGGAGGGGGCCAGTGGGGCCGCGAGGGGGCCCGCGAGGTCCGCCGTCGCCGTCTCGCCGCAGGCCCACGGCAGCCAGTCCGTCTTCCCTCTGGCTGAAATCTGCCGTTGGGGGCCCCCCTCCCCTGCAGTCAGGGGGGCCCAGCGCGGTCCCCGCCCAAGCGCCCCACCCCCCAGCCGGCCCCGCAGGCTCATCACCTCCATAGGTGGTAGAAGAGGAGGGGGATGTTGAGGCCCAGCGTCACCCACTCCGCGGCGCACAGGAACATCAGGCAGAAGAGGCCGTGGATGGAATACTCGGGGACCACGAGCTGGGGGGGGAGAGGGGGAGCAGAGCAGCGCGCAGCGGTCAGGCTCTGCCCTCCGGTGGCGCGTCCGTGGGGCCCACCCTCCCCGGACAGGCCCCGCTGCGCTGAGCTCAGGCCTCGGGGGTCGTTAACCCACCTGTTCTGTGGTCCTGGGGCTGGGAGAGGGAGTAGGGGTCCTGGGGTGGGGCGTCCCTGAGCCTGCTGGGAAGAGAACGGCTGCACCGGGATGCCTAGTTTGCACTGCGTGGCATCTCGCCCCGCCCCCCTTCCTGGGGCATAAGGGGCTGAGGGAGGAGAGAAGGGGCGACCCGGGGACCCGCCTGGAGTCACAGGTCATCCGGGACCAGCCCGCCCCGTCCAAGCGTCTCGGCACGGGCTGAGCAAGAGCAGAGGCTACGGGGCCTGCCCACAGTCACACACACACACAGAATGGCAGCGGCAAAGCGGGGCCGGATCCCGGCCAGGGCTCCAGACAGATGGCCAGACAGACAGACAGGGGGGTCCTGCGACCCCCGAGACCTCCCACTGACCTTCCTTAGGAGGCAGCAGATCCGCTCAATGTTTTTCAAACGCTCTCGCTGTGGGAAGGAGAGGAGGGTCAGACCGAGGGAGCCAGGTGAGGGATGGAGGCAGGAAGGAGTGGGGGGGGGGAGGTGGGGGGAGGGCGCCAGGTCCGGCTTCCTGAGAGCTGGAGCAGCCCTCCCCCACTCTGCCAGGGAAACCAGCTCTCGGCAGCCTTGTTTCCATGGTGATGTCACCACGGAGAAAGGCAGGAGCCGCCATTCCCATGGCAACTGTCGCCATGGAGGACAGGCACTTCACCGGATCTCCCTGGCAACGGCCGGGGTTTGATCTGCCCGCGAGAGCGGTGGTCGAGACGCCTGGGGGACGGGGGGGGGGGGTTGGGGGTTGGACATCCCGGGCCGGATGTGAGGGGACCGGGAAAGGGCCCCGCGTCGGAGCCAAGGGTCGCAGGCAGGCTGGGGCGGTGGGCAGTCCCCCCCCCATCCCTTCAGGGCTCATCGTTTTGCCCCAAGACCCGCTTTTTCTTCCGAAGACTGTCCCTCCCCCTCGACCCAGCCCCCACACAGAAACGGACAGACTGACGGACACAGCTGGGCACATCACATGTATTGACTTACTGCCCTGGCGGGGTTGCCCTGATCTATGGGGTTCTTGAAGTCGGTCCTCAGTTCGTCAAAGGCGATGATCTGGGTGGGGGTGGATGCCTGTCAGGCTGGGGGCACCTGGGGAGGGTCTCCCAGCCTGGCCCCCTGGGAGGGGACTCCCTGGTCCTCTCCCAAAGCTCTTTGGGGCAGCACCTTCCTGGGCTCCACTTATGTGGGGAGCAGGCTTTCTTTTTGCCCCCTGATCCACTAGAAACCATTTTCTAAGTGGCTGGGCTCAAACGGCTGAGGGGGGCCCAGATGGGCTTCCTACCGGAGACCCTCCTGACTCGCCTGGGCAGCACAGGTCAGGCTAGGAGGAGGTGCCCGGGGTCCCTGCCCCCTCTGCTCCGGGTCCCCTCCAGCAGCCTCATCCTTCTGTGCCCTCCGAAGCCAGGACCACTTGAGCTGATCTACCTGGGGGACTGGGACCTGGGGTCCGAGGCAGAAAGTGGATGGGGGGCTGGGTCCAGGGAGGCCAGGAAGGTGGTTGCCCTAGGGTGGGGGCAAGGGGCCCTGCAAACCCAGACCCCCGTGCATGTTCCTGCGGCAGCCTGGAGTTGGGGGAGGGTGGGTAGCTCTGAGCTAGAGAACATCTCGCCTTTGCTGTTCCTCGGGTGCCATCTGGAGCCCAGGGTGCCAGTGGGTCCAGGCAGGGGGGAGGGCAGAGATCATCTCCTCTGCGCCCCATCACAAGGCCAGCCAAAATCCAGGGTACACCCCAAGTCCCACAGGAATAAACACCCCCCCAACCAAGTGGCACCTGTCACTCACCCGTTGAACCTGTCTTTTGCCCAGGGTACCCTGGGGTTGCTTAGTAACTGCAAACACCACCTCCTCCCCCTCCCTGCACACATGGTGTGGGGCTGGGAGGGGGGAGGGCTCCAGATGGAAGGACAGACAGGAGCTGGGGGGCTGGGACTGGGGGCCTCAGCAGGCCCAGTTCTGCCACTGTCCTCCACTATGACCTTGGTTTGTCTTGGATGGCATACAGGGAAAGGGCTTGGCCCCCTGGCAGCAGCCTCTTGCCGATTCCCCCCAGACCCCTTCCTGCACATTCGAGGTCAGGTGGCTTCTGCCTCCCGGGATGCCAGCCCCCAACGCCAGCCTTTCTCTGCTCTGGCACCAGGGCCCTTCCCTTGGAAGAGAGCGATTCTCCCTCCTCTCATCCTGCAGGCCCCATCTGGGCACCCTTTCTTAGTGAGAAGCTAGTCTGTCTCTTTGCGAAAAAGCCTTGGCCCGGCAAGGAGCTTGGTGCTGCTGGTTCTGGAAAATGGGTCACCTGGGGCTTAGGAGGGCAGCTCAGTGAGCCCTGAAAGGAGTGGGGGGCTCAGTGAGACCTGGCAGCTTAGGTGGTGGGGGAAGACTTCTGGCAAGCTCTTTTAGCCAGCTGTTGGGGTTCAGCCCCCAAGTTCCCTGTTTCAGTCCCATTCTTTCTGCTCCCTCAACTACCCCATTTTGTCAGTTCCACCCCCTTTCTGGATACAAGTTTTTCTCCTTAAAGATTCTGCATCTTCTGAACTGTCCACATTAGCTCCCTTGGGCCTGTCTCCCCTTCCTGCTCACTGGAGGGAGCCTAGAATGCTGCTGGATGGGCCTAAAGGCAAGGAGACCTGAGTTCAAATTCTGCCTCAAGACAATGTCACCTGGGCAATTCCCTCAAATCTCCATTTGCCTTAGTTTCCCTGACAATAAAAATGGGGATATTGACACCAGCTTCACAATTGATGCGAAGATCAAATATTTGTAAAAGCACCTTAATGCTGAGTACACAGAAGGTGCTAAATAAATGCTTATTCTCTCCCCTAGTTGAGTGGTAAGGGAGTGGGGAAGGTAGAATGAGGTGGAGACATGGAGACTGAGT
>JAJPUD010032624.1:0-11813 GCA_023553655.1 Myrmecobius fasciatus
AAGAATATTGCCCTGAACTCAAGAAGGATTTTTGGTTTTTGGTTTTTCCTTTTCATTTTAAAAGTAACTTGACTTTGGCTTAGCAGAAATCATGGAGCCAAATTCATCATTAGATTGTTGAGGCTGAAAATTTTGCCAAGTGTCTGTGGGACTTCCCTTTTTACAGAGAACTGCAGGTCATCCATCCAGCACTCAAGGATGCTGAGGGGCTCCCAGACTGCCTGGGATGGACCCTGCCTCCTGCCCATCCTGAGCTGAGCTTGGGGAAGACCAGTCAGTTCCCAGCATCCTCGCAGGCCTGAGGCTTAGCTTGGGGGGTCCTTGTGATGGGGAGCAGTGAGTGGAACCCCTTAGGGATTTGGCTAATAACTGAGCTTAATTTATGCTGCCTTGGACACTTGGGAGCTTTCCCCTTTGTACCAGAAATTTTGTATGGCCTACTTTGGGCCCAGACGCCCTTCGCCTGAAGTGTTGCTCTTGTTGTCATAGACACTTGGACATTTTGTTTGATGAAATTTGACATGAATTGAGTGTTTTAGAAGTCAGAGAAACAAGACCAGAATTTTTTCTGTTACACAGTGATGTTGGCAGATTATTTGCTGTGAGAGGATTAAACAAAGTTGTAGTTGTTACGTCTAAAAAAAAAAAAACAACAACTCAACAGACTAATTTTGTGGACTAAGTTGACACTCAAAACTCTTAGCATTGCTTCTATAAGAAAATATATTATAATTACAAACTGGTAACGAGTGTCATAAAATACAGCATATTAGTACACTTATTTTCTTTAAAAATTATAATTCAAGAATCATTTAAAAAGATATGCAATAATATTCTAATGGCTGCAAAAATAAAATCTACATCAAGAAGCTATGAATTGAGATACCATTTCTGACTCTTTCTTTGTGACATGGGCAAATTCCTTAACTACCCTGAGCCTTAACTTTCTTATCTACAAAATGGTGATAATATTTTTTAGTATATGTATAACTACACAGTATTAGTGATAGAGACTGTACCTGATTTTCCTGATGGAAGACACTTTGAGGTAAGGATATTCTCTACCAATACAAGTCAGCATCCTTTCTGAAAAGAGAAATTTCAATTGAAAGTAATCTTCCCAAAATAAATGATGATCTCAATTGGTAAATTTAATTATCTTTTCTCATCCTTGATATCTGCAGTCTTTGATATTGTCAACCGTTCTCTTGCCTTGGAATTCTCTTCTCTTAAGGTTTTTAATTACACTATTCTCCCCTGATTTTCTCCCTCTCAAACCTAGCATTACTTTTTTTACTCTTGCTATATCTTTATCCCATTAACCATCAGTGACTCCCTAAATTTCTGTCCACTGCTGCCTTCTGTTCTTCCTTCATACTACTTCATTTGATGTTGTTACCATCACATGTAAATTTAATTAGCATCTCTGTATAGATTTTTCTCACATCTATTTTTTCAACTAAATCTTTCTCCTGACATCCAGTCTTATATCTTCAACTACCAACTGATTATCTCAAATTGTATGTTTCATAAAGATCTTAAACTCAGCATATTAAAAAAACTATATATACTATAGACTTGTGCATAACATTTTTGGGTATAACATTTCTATCTCTATACTTGTTGTATTTTCCATTTTTTTAATCAGTATTTTCTGATATATTTTTTGTTTTAGTTTACATCACAATTTCCTTTAGTATTCTTCCCCTCCTTGAATTGCCATGACATATAACTAAACAACAAATTGAAAAAGTTATGAAAATATGTGCACTCAACAAAGCTTGTTGACTTTTTCAATATATTGTTTAGTTATACGTGTACAAAGAACTTTCCATAGTGTATAAAAGGAAACAAAAGGAGAGTCATTCTGAAATAAAAAAGTTTTTTTTTTCTTCTTCAGGTCCTTCTTCCCTATTAGGATATTTCCAATTTAATCTTTATATTTATATATTTATAAATACTGGCATGTTATCTCTTCCATTAGAATGTGAGCTCCTTGAAGCCAGAGAGGCCCCAAGCATTCCGATTAAGCCCCTAGTAGGCACTTAATGAAGAGGCTGTTAGGTGGCACAGTAAATAGAGTGCCAAACACTCTGAGTTCAAATCTGGCCTCAGATTCTTACTAGCTGTGTGATCTTGGGCAAGTCACTTAATGCTTACCTCATCTGTAAAATGAAGAAAGAAATGACAAATCACTCTATTATCTTTGCCAAGAAAACCCCAAATGGGATCACAAAGAGTGGGACAAGGCTGAAAATGCCTGAAAAACAACAAAAAGGGGCTTAATACATGTTACCTTCCACAGTTGCCTAGATCAGTGGTGTCAAACTCAAATAGAAAGAAATTCCTGCAATAGCATATTGACTTAGAAAACTACAAATTATCAGTATCTATATTGTATAATATTTTATTTTATTTTGATAAACATCTCTCAATTTCTTATTCATCTGGTTCATTTCTCACACATTTCTAGAGTTTGCATACTCTAGATGGGCCAGAAGTGTAACACCTCTAGAAATCAGGACCTTGTTCAGGGCTCTATAAGTGAGTGTTAGAAACTAGGCTCAAACCCACTCTCTCTTCACTTTTTAATACTGTCTCTTAGGAGCTTATAAGAAACAAAAGAGAGTAAAGATATAAAATAATTACTATATAAATGATGGCCATTATAACTCAGGCTTTTAGAATAATAGGATAGATACACACATTGTAAGTCAATATGCTACTATATATGTCAGTATATGTAAACACACATATATGTATATATAATATACACACATATTATATATTTCATAAACATTACTTGATTTTCCATAATGTACTAAGGCCTATATTAGACAGTAGAATGCATATAAAACAAATGAAATGATAATTTATATATATATATGCTAGATATTCGTTATACTATATGTATATGTAAATATAAATATCTATAGATATATGACTCTATCCAGTTATACCTAGATTATCTATCATTTATGTCTAGATAGATAGATAGATAGATAGGTAATCATAGTCTTTTTCCTCAAGAAGCTTATCTCCTTAGAGGCAGCTATTTGGTAAAGCATGCTGGACTTGGAATCAGAAAGATCTCAGTTAAAATCTGGCCCAGATTCTGATCAAATGTATGCCTGTAAGAAATTCATTTAACTTCTATATGCATCAATTCTCTTTTCTAAAAAAAATTGGGATAATAACACTTCCCACCTAGAACTATTGTGTGGATCAAAAAGATAATATTGGTTGAAGTGCTTTGCACACCTTAAATGCCTGCTTTATTGTTAATTGTTGCTGTAAGGGAGGAAAGGCATATTATGATTTATTTTTTAAGTTAAAATTTTTTATGTGAGAAGAGACTCCTCCATTACTTTTGTGAGATGAAAATAATAATAATAAATTTGGTAAATTTAAGGGGTCCAGTGGGACCAGGTAAGATTTTATTGTAACTTTTTCTTTATTATATTAAGCTTCGGAACTGTGAATCTGCTTCACAAGCAAGTTTAATTTAAAATAGAAAAACAACAAAAGGATCATCAAGTATCTTCTCCTTTCTCCTCAATGCTAGAGGAAGTGTCCGTAAAGAGATAAATCTGGGGACACCAATGATCATCAATCTAATTTGTTGTGAGTGCATGTAGTGATGTAGTGGCAACAAAGATGCTGACAAATGCAGCTTCCATCATTCAGCTGATTTGAGGAGACACAGAGTCAATAAAATAGAGTTCCAAAAGCTCCCCTGCTGCAAAACTCTCATGCCCTTCAGAGTGATACCTTTGTCCTTCAGGATTCATTCTACCGCTTTAGGAATGTGATAGCTTGGGTCATAAAAATAGGATTGTTGTCTGAAGGAGGGTGAGGGAGGGAAGCTCATTTTAACTCCAAATGAGACACACTATTTTTTCTTTCCATCTTATGTCCTCTATTTTAATTCTTCTTTTATATGTAAAAGAAACTTTTTGAACTGTTTCATCACAGTAAGATTCAGAGTAAGAGACTTGACTCACTACCTGAGACTCTTTTCACTACCTGTTCCCTTGTATTCCCATTAAGAAATTCAAAATGTAACTCCTCCCCTTAATTGTCAATGAACATCATGAAAACAAAATAAACAGAAAATAGCAAAACAATTTTGAATTTGCTGCAAATTCTATTCCTACTTTAATCCAAAGGCTGAAAATTATCTTTATTATTATATTTTATTTTTGTTGAGCAACTTGAAAGGCCACCTCTGAAGGAGACAGTATGAAATCTGCATAAAGACAACTTAATATTATGGATGCAATCAATGGAGAGAGCCTCAGATGAGCTCACTGTCACTAATTCATTGTCTGATTTTGTAGGGCCATAGACATACAGGTAGAAGGGATCTCCAAGGTCATCTTGTCCAACCCTTTAATTTAACATAAATTAAAATAACTGAAGCTAAGAAATTAAATGATTTGCTGGAAGTCAGAAGCAACAGTAAATATCTCCAATAGTATTTGAAAACAAGATTTCTAATTCCAGTCAGTTGTTAACAATGTAGGGCATGGGTGGCACAAAGGAATGTCTCTGGAGTCAGAAGAGAGCTAGATTAGAGTTCCATGCATGACTCTTAATATCTTTGTGACCCTGATGAAATCACTTAATTCCCTTAGACTTTAATTTGAAAATTATTTAAATGAAGGGATTATACTAGATAATGAAGCTTCTTCTTCCTCTAGAACTACAACCCTATAATGCTATGACTCCGGACAAGGCATTTCATCTTCATTTTTCTCATCCTTAAAATCAAAAGATTGTTTTAGACTATTTCTTAAGTTCTGAAGTTCTACAAGTAATTACAAACAAAATAGTTTGAGGTCCTCATGTCATGTGTGGATATGATCAGAAAGAAAACAAAGTACTAGGTTGGAATCTAATGTTAGGGATTTAGGAAGAGAACTAATCCAACTATTGAAATCTGGATACGGAGTTGATTAGGAGCAGATGAAACTGAGCTGTTTATTAGGGAAGCAGAAGGGGAACAGAGAGGGAAAGGAAAAGAAGGGAAAGGAAATGGAAGGAAAAAGAGGAAAGTTGAGGGAAAGAGATGACAGGAATAAAAAGAGGACAGCTGTTCAGAGCCTGTTGAACTTAAGGAAGCAGGTTGATGCCTTTTAGAATTTAGTAAATTTCAATAATTTATTTATTAGAATAGCAAAGACTTGAACTTAATTATTTAAGAGCTGAGAAGAATTTTTTTTCCTCCACTGCTTTTGAATGACATTGTGTAATGCACAGAGAAACTGAGGCAGTATAGATATTAGAAAATTTTAATAGTTTATTGATAATAGTGGATAGTTTGGACTGACAGTCATATTAGCCAGCCATCTGGATAGGGCTCTTATCTCAAACTATCTACCAGCAAATGAGGGGCTCCAGGGATTCATAGGGCTCTGGCACTTGGGGAAGCAAAGGCAGAAGGAGGGGTAGAGCACTGGGGGATAGAAGTTCCAGGAAAGGTCCATAAATTCAATTCTGAAAGTTTTGGGGGTATGGAGGAAGGATCATAAATTCTGATAAGGAGCTAGGAAGACTGAGTCTGAGACCAGAAAGATATGCCCAAACATTGGAGAAGAGCCATCTGGAGTTTTATGACTCTTTGGCATGCCAGAGGCCATACCTCCACAGTCCTAATCATCTCAGTCCTAATGGCCAGTAAGGGGGGATTGCCACCAAGGAGACTAAGGCAGAATAATTCAGGGAAATTATGACAGAACAATGAAGGGAACTGAAACAGGGGAACTGAGGCACAACAATTGGATCATCCTACATTTAATTAATTTCTAAATGACTAATCATACTTTTTTATGAAATGTATTAAATATGATAATCTCTCCATTTTTATTTTTTGGATAATTACTAGTTATGCAACCTTATCAAAATCTTTTAAAACAGGACAGCTAGGTGGCACAGTGGATAGAACACCAGCTCTAAAGTCAGGAGGACCTGAGTTCGAATCTACTCTCAAAAACTTAACACTTCCTAGCTGTGTGATCCTGGGCAAATCACTTAATCCCAATTGCCTCAGCAGAAAAAAAATCATTTAAAACTCTACTTCATTTTCCTCATCTGTCAAATAAGAATAATATTTGCTCTATTTACCTCATAGTAAGGTTTCATACAGGTTAATGAACTATATAAATGTGGGCAATAATTATATAATTTTTGTACATACTCCCACAAATACAAGTTTTTGTCTTAAATGCCTTACACAGTTATTGATTTCTTCCCAGATTTTGAATCAGACACTTTCTGGAAGGTAGTATAGCAGCAAACAGGTGTGTAGTATGTTTAAAAAACACTGCTTTATGAAGTTAAAAACAACATAACTCTCTTAGTTGAGTGAATGATCACATCACAATATATGAAGAGAAATTATCTAAGTGGTTTTATGTTTTATGTTTACATTATGTATTTAATTGTGGACATAAATTTTCTACTGATCTAAAGTAGTTAATGTGTTTCTTTAAAAGGATTTACTGCTGGGAATGTCATAATACTTGGGAAGATAGAAACCATTAGTGAACATTATAAAATGTATCTTAATATAGCAAAAAACCATGGAAAACTAGGAGCTAGGATATTTTAGGTCCTTATACTTAGCTACTAACTATCATGTGACAATACTATTTCGCCTCTGAACTTCAGTTTTCTGATCTCATAATGGGGATAGTGTTGCTATGATGAAATGAGATAATGCTTTGAAGAACAAAAAAAGTGTTATGTAAATTGTTGTTTAGTCATTTTTTTCAACCGTGTTTGACTCTATGTGATCCCATTTAAGGTTTTCTTGGCAGAGATACTGGAGTGGCTTACCATTTCCTTCTCCAGCACCTTTTACTGATAAGGAAACTGAGGTAAACATAGTTAAGTATTTTGCACTGGTTCACACAATTAGTAAGGGTCTGAGAATAGATTTGAACCCTGGGAGATGAGTCTTCCTAACTCTAAGTCCGCTACTCTATTCCTTGCATCATTTAGCTACCAATATAGCTGTTACATAAATGCAAAAAAATTACATAATTTTACTTCAAGATATTATATTTTATGTTATAATTTATTTGTTATATTATTTATATTTGTCACATTAATTATTACATTAACTATATGATATCATGTAATTAATAATTAATATATACTGATGCTAAAATTTCTATTAAAAGGCAAACCAAATGCAACCCACTTTAAAACTATTGATATGGTCATTCACAATTTGAATATTTGCAGTAGCATTTTGGGTAGGAGAGGTAGATCAGGAAAGATATTTTAGTTCTTCATGTATTCCATTGTGGTGTCTTCCATAGGTTTTTCTATAGTGAGTGACTTGAAACAATATAATACAATAGATAGAACACTGCCCTTGGAGTCAGGAAGACTTGAGTTCAAATTTTATTTCAGCTGTGTGACCCTAAGCAAATCATTTACCTTCTCTCATCCTTAAAATGAGAGGTTGAATTAGATACTTGCACTTAACCTTTCCTCTGGCAAATCTATGATTCTCTAGACAATATCAGTCTGTTTGTAATAATTGGATAGTTGTTTGCTCTCAGATAGTCTCATACTGGACATATTATTTGGTATCCCAAAGCTATATTGCCCTACTTCTTACAAAAGTTGTAACTCAGTATTAAGTCTTACCTTTCTGCAATAATAACCTTTCAAAACTCCTTCAGCCAACCTTTAATATTCTCTGATATAATAACATCAATACAGAAAATTCAAAAGTCGGGTATCACTGAATGAAATTTATTTTGCCCTCTTAAAACAATAATAAACACAAGCATAGGACTCCACTTGTTCTTCTCAGAAATATGCTGTGAAAACATCTTTCTCTTTCTCCTCAATAATTGTATTTTCTCAAGAGTTTTAACTTTCAAATTAAAAAAAATTAAATCACAATTGTTTGCCTCCTAAGTTTTCACTTTGTAAAGAATCACAAAGTCACTTTACCATAAATTGCATTTCAAAATATTTGTTTTTCTAACACAAATGAAAGATTTGTTTACCTAAGCACATAGTTGATAGAGTTCATTTATCCTCATTCATTTGAATAATCTTGCCTAATTTATGCTAAAGTATTGGGATTAGGTTAACTATAGATTAAAGGCAGAAAAAGCTTTTTAGATTTAAGATATCATTTACCAATCATATAATGATATAGAGTTCTGAGGTCACAAGTCTTTCATTTAAATTGTGTTTTATCAAAGTTTCAGCTAACCCTGAAATGCATGTATAAAAATATATATTTTTTGAACATACAAAGAACTATAATTATTTCCTTGACAGGGGTTTATTCATTTCTCCAATACTGCTATTACCCTAAATTGTGTTCTACTATTGTATTCATTTAAACTTGGCAGGAGACAGTATGCAAAACTGTGCCTGCTTCCTGTATATCAGCAAGTGAGATCTCTGAAATGTAAGCATTATTGCAAAATTGCTTAAAGTTAGCCTCAATTAAACAGTATTATTATCTAATCCTGTCTAAGAGAGGATGTTTTGAGAACAATTTAGATCCTTTGATACAAAGTAGCCATTATCAATGTGCCAACATTATTTTTTAATTAAAATTTCTTTTTCAATAAACAAAATTTATTTTTTCTAGCTCCAATGGTTCCCCATCACATTGGGGCAAAAAAGGAGGGAGAAAGAAAACCCCTGCAACAAATATGCATAGTCAAGCAAAACATATTCTCACATTAGCAGTATCTAATCTAAAATTTAATAACTATACCAGGAAGGTACAAGTCTTGCATTCTATCCTGAACAAGTAGCATTATTTTTAAACAAACCTATTCAAATTATGAATACAATATTCTGCAACATGGCAAACTATACATTTATCTGGCATGTGCTATATATTTTTCCTAATAACTTCATTCCTAAATCAAATTTGAAGTGCATATAGGCAATTTGCACAGAAATGAAAATGAGGAGGTGTAAGCCAGTATTCTCAAAGCTTATTCTCACACAGGAAGTTCTCTTCTTTGTTGGCAAGCTGGCAAAAAAATATATATAACTAGATTTTTTTAAGGTATCATTTCAATTCAAAGGTCACTAAGGGAACAAACAGTGAACAGATAAAGGATATAGTCAGTAGAGAAACAATAAAAATGTTCTTCACTGCAATTTGTTGTTACACAACATTAACCCTTTATGAACCTGAAGAAAGAAAGACAATCTGCCTTTAACTATCTCTTGATCTTTAAATAATTACCATCACACCTCAGATAAGATTTCTAGTGCTATTTTCTCCTTCTTGGGGAATGAGATGAGAACTTTTTAGATCCTATTGTAGAAGCTAAAAGCAGGGTAATTAATAGACAAAAAATACATTACTCATTAAAATGAAAATTAATCCAAGAAAATAATTACATTAAAATTTAGATTGAGCATCTTTCAACAGCAAATTACATGATCAGAGATGATATATAGAAAGTAGGCTGGGATGAACTCCTGCAGGTAGAAGAGGAAAGAGCTAGAGACTCTGGTATTTGTAATCTTTCTACCTGGAAAAGAGGATGACTCATTGTGGACTCTGAGCTGTACAGCACTGTTTCCTCCCTGGGGAAAAATCTTAAATCAATTCTTCTAAAGATGAAATGCAAACTGACACAGAAGAGAAGTGGGAGGCAAAAGAATTACAAGTAGCAACACTTATAGGCAACCCTTTTTGTGTAGGAACAGGCAATCACCATTAAATGGCTAGAGCTTTGCCATTAGTTCAGTTGATTAGGATAAAAATGCTGAGGAGCAGAGAGTTGATGGTAAAACTTTCTCCCCTCTTATCTCTTGCAATGCTTATCCCCTTCTCTTTGTCTCTGTGTCTATTTATCCCTATGCTTCATCCCCATCCCTCCTGTCAACCCCCTGACCTTTTCATTAGCATTAAGTTCCTAATATGATAAAGAGCTTGTCATAGGCTAGTATTCTTGGTCTCTGGTTTCTGTGTTCAGAAAAAGACTATGGATGGACTCCTAGCAAATGGGAAGAAGGGCCAGGAAGGTGGGGAGGGGACTTCCATGTTAGGGTCTATATAAACCTATGTTTTGCAACTTGTGCTTTGCATTCCTATACTAACACTGTCTTTGGGAGCTGCCTTTTCTCACAAGATCATAGTAAATCCTTTTTACTTTTTACCCTGAGAGTCTCTGATTTTAATTTGGATAAGAGTCACTTTCTCACAAAGCTTGGGGTCTCATTTTGGGATATTTCCTTTTCATGAGATGTCTCTCCTGTACTGAATCCTTGGGCAGGTTTCCTCTGGAGAGCTCTCTAGTGGTCCTTGGACTTGGTTTGGAATTCCCACTCCACCTGAAGAGAGACACTCAGAGAAAGAAGAAATGAAAATAAATGGAGCTTCAGACAGAGCTAGAGAAGATAGAGGATTAATTAGAGTCAGGAGATAAGCCAATGGAGAAAAGTTTGGAATCTGTCACATAAGTTGTGAGCACAACCTAGGTAGACGAGAAACTGGTTAACCAGGGATAGGGGTGGAAGGAAAGAGGATTCTAAGTAGTAAGAGTCTGTTAAGAGTTAAGTCCATAAGAGTGCCTTCCTTTTGGTAAGAACTGGTGAGCTGCTTGGATGGATGAAGTGGAGAAACTCTAAGCAGTTGGAGTTGTAAAAGTGTTTCTATTTCCTTTCGGTAAAATTGGGTAGGTCCTCCATCAAAGGGGACAAGATATTATGAACCATGAAAAGAACAATTTAACGGGGGCAGAGCCAAGATGGCAAACTGCGGACATCATTCTCTGTGAGCTCCTCACATCTTCCCTCAGACCCAGAACAAATTAAGCCTCCAACGGGTTCTGGAGTGAGGGCTCCATCAAACACTTGGAGTACAATGCACTTCTATCAAAAATCTATTTTGAAAGAACTCCGGAGCAGGTCAGTTTCAGATGGGCAGGGGCTCGAGCAGCTTGCCACACTCAGACACCAGCGTGCAGCTGGGGTGGAAGTCCGGGGTTGGGACAAAGCAGTGGATTTTAGGCAGCCAGGAAGTCCCTGGGAGATGCTTGGGCCACTTTGCTCTGCTTTCGGGCAGGTGCTTTGGCAGATCTGCCTTTGGTAAAGGGTGGATTGAGAGCAGCTGAAAGCATGGTCCTAGTGGGGATCTAGCCCGACCAGCCCTGCACTGGAAGTCAACTAAGTGAACTGTCCCAGGGCAAATTGAAATGGCTGCAGAATTCCCTGCTTGAATCAGACCTAAAGCTCAAAAACATGAGTAAGGAGCAGGAGAGAGCTCTCACCATAGACTGCTTTTACAAAGAGAAAGAAGGGCAGACCCCAGATTCTGAGGCTCTTAAAGGGAAAGCAACCCCAGAGGAAGCCACAAAAGCAGACAGGAGCTGGTCCCCATTTCACAAGGCTTACCTGGAAGATTGCATAAAGAATATCAAAAGAGAGTTAGAAGAAAAACGGGGAAATAAATTGAGATCAGTGCAAGAGGGAAATAATGCCCTGCAACAGAGATGTGAAAAACTGGAAAACAAGACTGGTGAGATGGAAAAATTCACTAATTCACTGGAAAATAAGAATGGTGAATTGGAAAAAGACAACAATTCACTGAAAAACAAAATTGTTGAATTGGAAAAAAGACAATAATTCACTGAAAAATAAAATTGGCAAAATGGAAAAAGAATGCAATGGACCAAAAAAATTGAATTGGCCAGTTACAAAAGGAGCTAAAAAAGATAACTGAAGGAAATAATATATCAAAAATTAAAATTGAACAAATAGAAGTGAATGACTCAATAAGACTTCAAGAATCAGTCAAAAAAACCAAA
>JAJPUD010032625.1:588-11813 GCA_023553655.1 Myrmecobius fasciatus
TTCATAAAACCAACTTTTAGTTTTATTTATTAATTCAATAGTTTTTTTACTTTCAATTTTACTAATGTCTCCTTTTATTTTTAGGATTTCAAGATTGGTATTTGATTGGGGGATTTTAATTTGTTCTTTCTCTAGCTTTTTTAGTTGCAAGCCCAATTCATTGATTTTCTCTTTTTCTATTTTATGCAAATAAGCATCTAGAGATATAAAATTTCCCCTTATTACCGCTTTGGCTATATCCCACAAATTTTGGTATGTTGTCTCATTATTGTCATTCTCTTGAATGAAATTAGTAATTGTGTCTGTAATTGGCTGTTCTTTAGGATAAAATTATTTAGTTTCCAATTGCTTTTTGGTCTATTTTCTTCTGGCCTTATATTGCATGTGATTTTTATTCCGTCATGATCTGAAAAAAATGCATTTATTATTTCTGCCTTCCTGCATTTGATTTTGAGGTTTTTGTGTCCTAACACATGGTCAATTTTTGTATAAGTTCCATGGACTGCTGAGAAAAAAGTAAACTCTTTCTGTCTCCATTTAATTTCCTCCAAAGATCTATCATACCTAACTTTTCTAACATTTTGTTTACCTCCTTAACTTCTTTCTTATTTATTTTGTGGTTTGATTTATCAAGTTCTGAGAGAGGGAGGTTGAGATCCCTCACTATTATAGTTTTGCTGTCTATTTCTTCTTGCATCTCTCTGAACTTTTCCTCTAGGAATTTCCATGCTATACCACTTGGTGCATATATGTTTAGTATTGATATTACTTCATTATCTATGGTACCCTTTAGGAAGATATAATTTCCTTCTTTGTCTCTTTTAATGAAGTCTATCTTTGCTTTTACTTGGTCTGAGATCAGGATTGCTACCCCTGCTTTTTTTTGTTCACCTGAAGCATAATAGATTCTGCTCCAGCCTTTTACCTTCACCCTGTATGTATCTCTATGTTTTAGATGTGTTTCTTGTATACAACATATTGCTGGATTCTGATTTTTAATCCAGTCTGCTATCTGCTTCTGCTTTAAGGGAGAGTTCATTCCATTCACATTCACAGTTAAAATAACTAATTCTGCATTTCCTGCCATCTTATTTACCCTAGCTTATGTTTTTCTCTTTCTTATCCCCTTTCCCTCCTCCCTACTATTTTGCTTTTGATAACCACTTCCCTCAAACAATCCTTCCCCTTTAGAGCCCCACCCACCCCTTTTTTCCCCCTTTCCCTCCTGTTTCCTTATAATTAGGTCTATTATTCCCTCTGAGCCAAATCTGATGAGATGGAGATTAACCCAATTCTCATTCCCCTCCCTTTTCTCCCCTCAATCATTATAGGTTTTCTTTGCCTCTACATGTGATATAATTTCCCTTATTTTACCTCCTTTTCCTCTTCTTCCAGTGTTATCCCTTTTCTACCTCTAATTTCTTTTTGTTTATCATATCATAATAATCATAAAATCACAATAATCATATCCTAATAAACATAAAATCACAGTAATCATATCATAATCATAATGTAATAAGAGATTCATAAAATCAACCCTCATTTTATAAGTATCTATAACATAAATATAGTTCTCAAGAGTTTTTTTTTTCTTGTTATCTTTTTATGTTTCTCTTGTGTTCTGTGTTTGTCGATCAAATTTTTTGTTCAGTTCTGGTCTTTTCAGTAGAAATAGGTGAAATTCTCCTATATCATTGAATGACCATCTTCTTCCCTGGAAGATAATGCTCATTCTAGCTGGGTAGCTTATTCTTGGCTGTAATCCAAGTTCCTTTGCCCTTTGGAATATCTGATTCCAGGCCCTTCGATCCTTCAAAGTAGAAGCTGCTAGGTCCTGTGTGATCCTAATTGTGGCTCCCCGATATTTAAATTGTTTCTTTCTGGCTTCTCATAATATCTTTTCCTTGGTATGATAGTTCTGGAATTTAGCCATGATATTTCTGGGGGACTTAATTTTTGGGTTTCTTTCAGGAGGTGATTGGTGGATTGTTTCAAGGAGTATTTTGCCTTCTCATTTTGGTCCTTTTCCAGAATAAAGAACAACAACCCTAAACAGAATCCAGTCTGGGAAGGCCTTTGCCTGGGGAGCAGAACTTCCTGTCCTTGATCCCTTTCCTTAGAGGTTAGGGCAACCCAACTGAAGAAGGAGAAAACTAGTTAGAGAGATCAGATGGAAATGGCTTCTCTCTCTCAAGTCCTTAGACTGTGAGTCTTATGATCAAGCCATGTTCTCATCAGGAGGAACTAAAGACTTTTAGCTTTTCTTCTTTTTTTTTTATTAAAACTTTTCATTTGTATAACATATGTATGGGTAGTTCCCCAACATTGATCTTTACAAAGCTTTCCATTACAAATTTTACCTCCAGTCCCCTCCCCTCCCCTAGATGGCAGGAAGTCCACTACATGTTAATAATGTTGAAATGCTTGAGAAGTTATGCAAGAAAAATCCTATCTACAAGAAAAAAAAAGAATCAGAGAAAGACAACACAATGCAAGCAAATGTCAATAGAGATCATGAAAATGTTACGTTGTGGTCCATATTTCATTTCCCTCTCTCTGGGTGTATATGGTTTTCTTCAGTGAACAATTGGAACTGGTTTGAGACAATTCTTTGTTGCAGAGAGCCATGTCCATCAGAATTGATCATCATGTAATACTGTTGTTGCTGTGTATGATGATCTCCTGGTTCTGCTCGTTTCACTCAGCATCAGTTCAGGCAAGTCTCTCCAGGCCTCTCTGAAATCGTCCTGCTGGTCGTTTCTTACAGAGCAATAGTATTCCATAACATTCATATACCATAATTTATTCAGCCACTCTCCAATTGATGGGCATCCCTTCAGTTTCCAGTTTCTAGCCACTACAAAAAGGGCTGCCACAAACATTCTTGCACATGTGGGTCCCTTTCCCTCCTCCAAGATCTCCCTGGGATATAGGCCCAGTAGAAACACTGCTGGGTCAAAGGGTATGCACAGTTTGACAACTTTTTGAGCATAGCTCCAAATTTTAGCTTTTCTTCTCATGAAATATTCTCATTAAATTTTTGCTTATCCAAGTATTTTAACATAATTAACATGTAGTGGACTTCCTGCCATCTAGGGGAGGAGTGAGGATTACAGGGTAAAAATTTGTAACAGAAAGCTTTGTAAGGGTCAATGTTGAAGAATTACCCATCCATACATTTTGCAAATAAAAAAAGCTTTAACAAATAAAAAAAATTTTGCTTATCAGGGGAATTTGCTTTCAGGAGAGATTTAGGGAGTTAAGGGTCTCTCTTGGAATCTTTGCTTGCAAGAAAAATGACCATTAATTTATTGATCACTGGCTAGTCTAGTTGATAAATTGATTATTAATTACACAGAAATTGTCTTTTTGTGATTTTCATTCATCATAGGATCATAGGGATGAAAAGGATCTTAGAAGTTTTCTGGTCCAGAAGCATCAAATATCATGCCTGTATCACATATGTTCCACACAACTCTCAAGTGTGTCTTAACCAGATTAAAATGTAGTAATTGTCTAATTTTAATGTTTACATAATTTAAAAAAGAAATATATATATATATATATACATATATATATGATTTTCTAGCTCAGTCAATATATGGTTGACAGGGATTCATAGTTAAGACGTCTCAAAATAGAACTCAAACAGAAATGATTTTAGTTTAGCACCACTTATCTAGTACAACTTCTCACTTAAGGAAATATCTTTCACAAAATCATTAACAGATGTCATCCACTTTATGAGAGAACTATTAGGTTTGAAGAAATCATGGGGAGCAATACTTCAGGTCAAATTCAGTCCTTTCAAAGATGAACAGTTTCTGGAAAATTGATAATTTATTAATTATTAACCTGCTCTAATAGAGTTAGGGCCTAAGGAGGGCATAAGTCCTCTCTCCACCAATAGAATTGCTAAAGGATCTTGAGTGTTAATTCATAAAAGATATCATGTTCTTCCCAGTTTTCTTATCCATTTGTCAACCAAGGTGTACATTTCCAGAGTACTTTCCCTCTCCTCACTAAAAACATGTCCTAATATTATGAAAAATCCATTTCCCCAGTTTTTTGATTCTGTAAGGTATTTTTCCAATATGAGCCTCTATGTTTTGAGAGAGAAATTTCTAGCTCTTTGGAAATTATAGACCTTTATTCTTGAGAGAAGGATTATGGGACATGAGAGAGGCATTATATAGTACATTTAAAAAGTACTGGATGGATAAAAAGGATATTTGAAGGATAAAAAAAGGGTTAAAATCCTTTCACTTTCACTTAATGTGAAACTTTGAGCAATTTACTTAATTTCTCTGTATCTTATTCACTTCGTCAGTAAAATGTGAGCATTGAATTAGATAACCTCTAAAGTTCCTTCAACTTTAGATTTTAATTTATGATCCGCCAGAGTGCTATTTTGACTTTATTTTGGATCTGCAGGCAATTTCAGCAAGACAAAATTTCCTAGAGCCCCTATTCCATCTGATCCTATTTGCTGCTGTTACCTCTTTTTCCATCCTTATTTAACTTTTTTTCAGAAAATTTAGAGAAGTTTTTTTTTAATAAATGTTGTCATGCTAAATACTCATCATATCAAAGTTTCATGTAGCAAAAAGCTTTCAAAATACATAGACCTTATAGAAGAGGTCAGTTTCATATGAGAGTAGGAGATTGAACAGGGTATTAGATTTGTTTTAAGCATTTTTTTCAGTAAACTATGGGGACTGGACATATTTACTAATGACTTTATTCAATTACAAAAAGTAATTATTGTATATACTTGTTCATTAGGACATCATTAGAATAGAAAACTCTGGCATGAGAGGGGTAGTTAGTTTTGAATTCAGAAAATCTTGAGTTTCAGACATGTTTTTTATGCCTGATAGTGGGATTTGAAATACATTTAATCTTTTAATATTTCAAGCAACTTGCAAAATCTATAGCAGGTACTATTCTGTTTTGATGGATGGAGTTTCCTCACTAGGAATTCCTTATACCAGTGAAATCACAGGTTGTTTAAAAAAAAAATTCCGCACAGTAATGATAACAACAGCAGCTGTAATAACAACAATGATAATACAATTTAAGTTTGGAAAATTAAACTTTTCTTTTGAACATATCTCTATGAGAAGAAGGAAGTATATTCAAAACATTAATCAAGCTGCTGGTTTGATTTATTTCATTACTGTTTGCAGTAATGAAAACATTTGCAAGGTTAAAAAAATGTAGCATTACAAGGTATGTCATTCATAAGCAGAAATGTTACTTTTTCAACTTTTTTACATAGAGAAAATTTTTTTATAATGAAATTACAATGAAATTTTTTATTGTGCATAACTAGACTCAAAAATATTTAATAGTTTTAAGGAGTACGATTAATAGATAAATATAACTATTGAAGGCAGATGGCTTTGTGGCATAAAATTAACACAAGTAACAAAAACATGGAATTTCATAAATGACAAATTCAGTTTACTGTTCATTTTTTTTAAAAAGGCTGTTTAAAAAAATGATTTTAAGAGTTCTATAGATTAATCATAGAAATCAGTTTGTTTTTTATCCACTTAATAGAGGCATTTGATTCCCTGAACTTTACATTTTTCTTACTCTGTATAAAAATTCCTATTTAAGAAGAAAAATTGTGAATTATTGAGGGAATGGCATTGTGCTGTGGTTTATTTTCTCTAAATAGAAAAAAGAATTTCATATAGGATTCACAAAGTTTAAATTATCAACTCCTTTATCCTGAATATATGTAAATTTATTTGGAGAGAGAAGGATTTTGAAGTTATAATCCAATCAATGCACTAATGAATTGCAAACCAAAATCTGATAAAGAATATTTGAATGAAGATCAAGGGAAGAACATAAATAATATTTTGTTTTAAATATACTATAAATTACTGGACCAAAAAGAGAACATGAGTAATAAATTTTAGAAGCAGATCTCAAAGATGATATAAAGGCAAAAGATGGTAGAAGCGTGAGACTTCCACAAGCAAGAAATCTACAGTTGGTTTTTCTCTGCTAAAAGTGTAAGAATTCTTAAACTTTGCATTTTTGATATTTTTGTTCTTCAAAAGGTGGAAGAGGGTAAATATTTTTCTCAAACTGATTCTGACCAGCGGAGAAGATCTTGTTGCTTAAATAGAAATGATAGAAATCTTTGAAATTGGTGTCCATGACAGATAAGGCAGAGAATATTAGATATATTTTGTTATTTATCCAAGGCTCTGGACCACATTTAAAAGAGTTCAGGGAAGGGACAAGAAGGACTTAATGACTTGATATGATACAGAGGAAGGTTGTTTGTGATAGATGACAGACAATCTTAGAAAAATGAAAGTTTGAAGATATAAATGTAACTAATATGTATTAGGAATAAAAGATGAGGGGGGGCAGAGCCAAGATGGCAAACTGCAGACAGCATTCTCTGTGAGCTCCTGAGACCTTCCCTCAGACCCAGACAAATTGAGCCTCTGAACTTGTTCTGGAGTGAGGGCTCCACCAAACATTTGGACTACAACGCACTTCTATCAACAATCTACTTTGAAAAAACTCCGGAGGTTAGTCTCAGGGGAATCGGCAGCTGGTGGCGTGCCTGGGGCGGAAGACAGGCTGCGACAGAGGCGGATTTCAGGCACCCAGGAATCCCCTGGGAGATGCCTGGGCCACTTTACTTTGCTTGCGGGCAGGTGCTTTGGCAGATCTGCCTTTGGTAAAGAGTGGATTGAGAGCAGCTGAAAGTGTCCTAGTGCGGATCTAGCAGACCAGCCCAGCTCTGGAAGTCAACTTGGCAAATTCCCGAGGGGAAAATCGAAATGGCCACAGAGTTCCCTGCTAGTGATTCAGACCTCAAGTGATTCAGACCTAAACTTCTTACAACTCAAAAACATGAGCAAGAAGCAGAAGAGAGCTCTCACCATAGACAGCTTCTACAGAGAGAAAGTAGGGCAGTCCCCAGATCATGAGATTCTGAAAACAATCCCAGATGAAGCCACAAAGGTGGACTTAAGCTGGTCTCCCTTTCAGAAGGGTTACCTGGAAGACTGCATAAAGAATCTCAAAAGAGAGCTAGAAGAAGGATGGGGAAATAAATTGAGATCAGTGCAACAGAGATGTCAAAAACTGGAAAACAAGTCTGGTGAATTGGAAAAAGAAAACAATTCACTTAAAAAGAAAATTGGTGAATTGGAAAAAATCACAAATTCACTGGAAAATAAAAATGGTGAATTGGAAAAAGACAACAATTCACTGGAAAATAAAAATGGTGAATTGGAAAAAGACAACAATTCATTGAAAAACAAAATTGGTGAAATGGAAAAAGACAACAATTCACTGAAAAATAAAATCGGCAAAATGGAAAAAGAATGCATTGAACCAAGAAATTCAATTGGACAGCTACAAAAGGAGCTAAAAAAGATAACTGAAGGAAATAATACTTTAAAAATTAAAATTGAACAAATAGAAATAAATGACTCAATAAGACTTCAAGAATCAGTCAAACAAAAACAAAAAAAATAAAAAAAATAGAAGAAAATATAAAATATCTCCTAGGAAAAACAATTGACGTGGAAAACAGATCCAGGAGAGATAATCTAAGGATTATCAGACTCCCTGAAAGCCATGATGAAAAAAAGAACCTTGATGCTATCTTCCAGGAAATCATGAAAGAGAATTGCCCTGATGTTTTAGAATTAGAAGGCAAAATTGGCATTGAAAGAATTCACCGATCACCTATAAAGCAATAAAATAAATGAGGAAGTAAATAAAATAGTTTTTAGGTCTAAGAATTCTTTTTCTGCCACAGAGAGATGAGATCAGACTCAGATCCTACAACAGGCTACCATTCTGGAAGCTAAGCTCACCCAGAAAGACCATGTAGAGGGAAGATGGCCCATGACATAGCACTGAGATAGAATAAGGAATCAGGGATGGGATATAGACAAAGAGGCAACAAAAGAGAGTTAGAAGTAATCGGTCAGATGGTAAATCAGGATAAAACAGCATTTCAAAAGCTAAGAATAGCACAGAACTTAAAACTCCTTAAAGGCAGGTTCTATTTTCTAATTTAGCATTTACCAAAGAACCTGGTATATGTTGGTTAGTTATCCCTTCCACATTGCAGGAATTAAAGGCATAGTGTCCCCTTGATCTGGAAAACCCAAGTAAAATATTTTGGCTCTCTCTTTGTACCAGGGAAGATTTCTGAATTTTTTCTTTTTCTTTTATAGAGTTTTTATAGTACCTTATTGTAAAATTTAGGTAACATTTTAATCTGTGTTGTCTGTGACTTCTGAAAATTCCCTCCTCCTACTTCCATTTAATTTTTTATGCTAGCCTGACTGTGATGGGAAAATTGCAATGTGAAAGGAACAAAATTAAATTCTTGCTGAATTAAACTGAACTTAGAAAATATCTACAAATGGATAATTGACAGTATCAAAAAATAAGATTATCTAGAAAGATGACTGAAAAAGGCTATCAAATTTTGCATTATTGGTTTTAACAGTACTTAATTATTCTCAACAGCTTAACTAGGTTCTTTTTTTTTTTTTGCTTTTTTGCTGAGGCAATTGGGGTTAAGTGACTTGCCCAGGGTCACACAGCTAGGGAATGTTAAGTGTCTGAGACCAGATTTGAACTCAGATCCTCCTGACTTCAGGGCTGGTGCTCTATCCACTGCACCACCTAGCTGCCCCACTTAACTAGGTTCTAAAGGGGCCTACTTAGTATATGAGCAGTTAGGTGGCCCAGTGGATACAGTACCAGGTTTGATCTTTACTGACTAGGCATCAGAAAGACTCTTCTCTTTTAGTTTAAATCTGGCCCTATGGGGCGGAGCCAAGATGGCGAACTGCAGACAGCCTTCTCTGTGAACTCCTGGGACCTTCCCTCAGACCCAGACAAAGTGAGCCTTCGAACTGGTTTTTGAGTGAAGGCTCCGCCAAACATTTGGACCACAATGCACTTCTATCAAAAATCTACCTTGAAAGAACTCTGGAGAAGGTTAGCCTCAGGGGAAATCGGCCGCTGGTCCCAATCAGACTCCAGCCAGGGCGAAAGTCAGGGCTGCGATAGAGGAGTGGATTTTAGGCACCCAGGAAGCTCCTGGGAGACACCTGGGCCACTTTGCTCTGCTTGCGGGCAGGTGCTTTGGCAGATCTGCCTTTGGTAAAGGGTGGATAGAGAGCAGCTGAAAACGTGGTCCTAGTGCGAATCTAGCCCGACCAGCCTCAAACCGGAAGTCAACTCAGCAAACTACCCCAGGGCAAATATAAATTGTTGCAGTTTTCTCTGCTTTTGACCAATATCCCAACTTTAAATCATGAGCAAGAAGCAGAAGAGAGCTCTCACCATAGAAAGCTTTTATGGAGAAAAAATAGAACAGTCCCCAGATCCTGACATTATGAAAACAATCCCAGGTGAAGCCACAAAGGCAGACTTAAGTTGGTCTCCCTTTCAGAAGGCTTACCTGGATGATTGCATTAAGAATCTCAAAAGAGAGCTAGAAGAAGAATGGGGAAATAAATTGAGATCAGGGCAACAGAAATATCAAAAACTGGAAAATAGGACTGGTGAATTGGAAAAAGAAAACAGTTCACTGAAAAACAAAATTGGTGAATTGGAAAAAATCACCAATTCACTGGAAAATAAAAATGGTGAACTGAAAAACAAAATTGGTGAATTGGAAAAAGACAACAATTCACTGAAAAACAAAATTGGTGAATTGGAAAAAGACAACAATTCACTGAAAAATAAAACTGGCAAAATGGAAAAAGAATGCATTGAATCAAGAAATTCAATTGGCCAGCTACAAAAGGAGCTAAAAAAGATAACTGAAGGAAATAATATTTTAAAAATTAAAATTGAACAAATAGAAGTAAATGACTCAATAAGACTTCAAGAATCAGTTAAACAAAAACAAAAAAATGAAAAAATAGAAGAAAATATGAAATATCTCCTAGGAAAAACAACTGACTTGGAAAACAGATCCAGGAGAGACAATTTAAGGATTATCGGACTCCCTGAAAGCCACGATGAAAAAAAGAACCTGGATGCTATCTTCCAGGAAATCATGAAAGAGAATTGCCCTGGTGTTTTAGAATCAGAAGGCAAAATTGGCATTGAAAGAATTCACCGATCACCTCCAGAAAGAGACCCCAAAATTAAAACCCCAAGGAATACCGTGGCCAAATTTCAGGACTATCGCACCAAGGAAAGGATATTGCAAGCAGCTAGAAAGAAACAGTTCAAATACTGAGGAACTGTAATTAGAATTACTCAAGATCTGTCAGCTTCCACATTAAAGGATCGAAGGGCCTGGAATCAGATATTCCGAAAGGCAAAAGAACTTGGATTACAGCCAGGAATAAGTTATCCAGCTAGAATGAGCATCATCTTTCAGGGAAGAAGATGGTCATTTAATGATACAGGAGCATTTCACCTATTTCTAATGAAAAGACCAGATCTGAACAAAAACTTTGACCTCCAAATACAGAACTCAAGAGAAGCATAAAAAGGTAAAAAGGAAAGAACTCTTGAGAACTATATTTCTACTATGGGTGTCCTTAAAGAATGGGGGTATAATTTGATTTATCTTTGATAATAATGGAAAAGAAATTAGAGTTGGAAGGGATAACATACTGAAAAAAAAGGGGGGAAAGGAGGCAAAATAAAGTAAAAATAAAGGAGGTAAAATAAGGCAAAATCTCATAAAGAGACATAGAAAATCTAATATAATTGAGGGAAAGAAGGAGGGCGATGAGTATTGTATAAACCTTACTCTCATTAGACTGGACTCTAAGAGAGTATATCAGACACATTTGGCTTCAAAGAAAGGCCTGACCCTCCTTGTGGGAGGGTGGGAGGGAAAGGAGGAAAGGAAAGGGATAGACTAATAGAAGGATTAGGGGAAAGGTGTAAAGGGTAGGGAGGAGTTCTAAAGGGGGGAGGACTGTTGGAGGGAGGTGGTCATCAAAAATAAAGTACTGGGGAGGGGGGAAGGGAGAGAGGGGAAAGGGAAGAGAAAAATCATAACTCTGGGTAAATAAGATGGCAGGGAATACAGATATAGTTATTTTAACTGTGAATGTGAATGGGATGAACTCTCCCATAAAACAGAAGCGGGTAGCAGACTAGATTAAAAGCCAGAATCCTACAATATGTTGTTTACAAGAAACACATCTAAAACATAGAGATACATACAGAGTGAAGGTAAAGGGCTGGAG
>JAJPUD010032626.1:0-11813 GCA_023553655.1 Myrmecobius fasciatus
ACTTATAATAGCACCCTCCCCCCCCACTTCCCCAACCCAGCCTGGACAACTCTATGGAAAATTTCATAAAGCTAGCACTCAGGTGCTAGCAATTCACTTCAAAATAATTTTATGCAATTCAATTCAATAAACATCTGCATATATATATATGTGTGTTTGTATATAAAGCATCAGGGATAGGTGTTGGGGATGCAAAGATGATAAATGAAGCAGTCCTTGTTTTCTAATACTTTAGAGTCTAATAAGGGGATGAGAATGTATACATCCTCCCTCCCACCCACCCCTCAAAAAAAGCCTGATATTGAATTCAGTAAATGACAAAGACAGATGATTTGGAGAATGAGAGATCTTTTTCAGCTAGTAAGAATGGTGTTTAAGAAACATTCAGTTATTTAAACTGGAAAGGAAACTGGACAGTGTTTTTGGATAGTTTTCTGCCCCTGAGTCATGAAAAGTCATTTTGTACCTAACATGTAGGCTTTAGGTTCAACTTAATTCTATATAATTAAGGAAACATTTGAATATTTGTAAAGTCCAAGGTGCCTTCATTATGTTCATTTTTGACTAGATGTTAAGTTCTTTTAAGGCGAGGGCTATATCATCATCTTCTCCCACGTAAAATCTTCATTCTGCCTTTTAGAGTGCTAACTAATCAGTGAGTGTTTGATGATGTTGAGTAAATGCCAATATTGGGAATCCTTGGGGCTTAATGAGGAAAATTTTATCCCATACAGAGACTTGGGGAGAGAGAAGGAAAAGGATGGCAATATTCTGGAAATCCCTGGTTAAGCATTCTGTCTACCTGGAGTGGAAGCTGTTTCTTGTGCCTAGGCAGCCTCAGTGGATTTCCCAGAAAATAGTTTCCGATGATTGAACCTCTCAAATACCAAGCTTCTCTATATATCATTTTTCCATTTGCAGTAACTTAAGACAGACAACTTTTTGTCACACCCAGAGGGTTTCTTTTTCCTTCAATTATATAATAGGTTTCCTGGTATTTTTGTCCCCAAATGTGGGTTAAAAATACTTGCTAAAATTAACTTGTGTTATTCTGTACTCACAAACCTTTCTGGGGAAGGGCTGCCCATTAAAATAACTTCTAGGGGAATGATTCAGGACATTCGTAACTTTAGATTTTATTAAATGACATGTAGTCCTGATGCTGTTTTTCCCTGTTGTCACCAAATTTCACTTGATCAGGAAAAAATATTCCTTCTGTTGTTGGTGCAATATCTGTGGACTGCTGCCATTTTATCCACTTTAAGTTATTGAGGTTGAGAGCTGGACAGTGGGGAGAGACCTTGAGGTGAGTGATGGTGACAGACTATCCCAGGAAAATTCTGGGGATTGTTCATGGCCAGTAACCCATACTGTATATTGTGAAAGGTAGAAGCAGAACAGTATACATATAACAGCAGGCTCCTGTCAAGCATTTCCAAATATACAACTAACCCAGTTCCAATGATTATACAAGAGAAAGAACAAGCACCTGTGTAGTCACAGGACCTGGATTCAAAAGTTGGTTTTACCACTTACTGATCCTTTCAATTATATAAATCATTTTATTTATCTTGGGCCTTAGTTTCCTTATTGGTGAAATGAAAGGCTTTCAGTAGATCAGCATTAAGGTCCTTTTCAGTTCTAAATCAATTAATCTCTGAACCCAGTAACACTTTCCTTCAAGCCATTCCATGGTTCTGATAACCAGAGGAGATCCATCCTCGATTCCCCAAGTTCTTTACTTGTATCTCTTTTGTACTCAGAATATTTTGTTGTTGTTGGTTTTTTTAATTTATTTTTTTATTTGCAAAACATATGTATGGGTAATTCTCCAACATTAACCCTTACAAAGCTTTCTGTTACAAATTTTACCCCCCTACTCCCTACCCCTCCCCTAGATGGCAGGATATCAACTACATGTTAATTATATTAAAATACTTGACAAATAGAATATATGTATACATAGTGAAATTCTATTCTTTTTTTTTTAGTTTCATGTGCAGTTCTCTCTTTTATTCTAGAATAAGAATTCATTTTTATAAGGTTTTTTGTATACATATTTCCACACTTAATCATTGTTGTGCAAGAAAAATCATATCTACAAGAAAGAAAAATCAGATAAAGGAAACACAATGCAAGCAAACATCAATCGAGAGCATGAAAATATTATTTTGTGGTCCACATTTCACATCCCTCTCTCTGGGTGTATATGGCTTTCTTCAGTGACCAATTGGAAGTGGTTTGAAACATTTCATTGTTGAAGAGAGCTGTGTCCATCAGAATTGATCATCATATAGTATTGTTGTTGCTGTGTATAATGATCTCCTGGTTCTGCTCAATTCACTCAGCTTCAGTTCATGCAAGTCTCTCCAGGCCTCTCTGAAATCATCCTGCTGGTTGTTTCTCACAGAGCAATAATATTCCATAACATTCATATACCATAATTTATTCAGCCACTCTCCAATTGATGGGCATCCATTCAGTTTCCAGTTTCTAGCCACTACAAAAAGGGCTGCCACAAACGTTCTTGCACATGTGGGGCCCTTTCCTTCCTTTATGATTTCTTCAGGATATAAGCCCAATAGAAATTCAGCATATTTTGTTGTTCCAGATTAAGTGAATGAATGACTCATTATCTTCATCCATATCTTTATTTTTTCTTGGTTTATAGCAAGATATTTTGTGTGAAAGAAACATGACCTTAATAAACCCATAAGAGGAGACAATCCAATTGGGGGACTAGACTGACTAATATAGACTTAGTTCAAGGTCCCTTAAAGGAATAAAACAAAAATGCATTGATTTGTTTCTAATGTGATTCCATTCTGAGTGAATGAATCCTACAAGGGCAAGATGGAAGAGCAATTGTTTTTTGCATACTTCTTTAACTGCCAGATGATAGCAGCAACAACAAAAAGGAATTTTCCACCCTATACAGCAGAACCATTGGAACCAATTCTGTGAGATTAAAAGGCAGAAACTAAAAACATGATCAAATTTGAAAGGACAATTTAAATACCCCTCAGTGTCCCCAGGATCCCCAAATAATTCTGCCCATTGGAATTAATTTGTAAGCAATGTTGTAGGCTTTGTAGTATAGTTGTGGGCTATTGCTATTTACTCTCTTCTCTTCCCTCTCCTGGAGAGAAAGTATATATCTGTGGTAGTAGGCAGAAATCTCATAACTGGTGTGGTCTGGGATTTGGGCAGGGATATGCATATTAGGATTTCACCTGTTTCTAGAAAAGGTTGTTCTTCTGAGGACTGCATCCCACTCAGCCTAGGAAAAAGGATATATTAGTCTTCAAGAAAAGCCTGCTCCCTAAGTGCTACTGAGGACAAATAATTACTGAAAAACTAATCTGGCCCTAGGAATAGTAAGGCAAGGATCAGTAATTCACCTAGACCTGATAATTTGGAACAGAGTGACTCACACTCCTTGACATCATTTCCATTTGACATTGTTTACTTTCTAATTCAATATTTCCAAAAATGAGAAAAATAGGCATATAGGGTAAGACCTACATGCATGAAAATATAGAAATGAAATAGAAAGAATTCAGATTTGGTACTTTAGATGCTCTAGACTCATGAGGGCCACAGAAGGAATTTTAAAAAGAACATGTAAGGGTATAATCAATCAGAAAATCAATCAGACAGACATCATTTATTAATTGCCTACTATTTGCTATGCACATAGTGAATCAGTGAAAAGAATCAAAATACCTTGGATGGCAAAAGAAATGAGAATTTTAAAACAAAGTAAAACTTCTCAGAAAAGAGCATAGCATGTTTTCTTATAACAAAGAACTGGCAACAAAAATGTTCACCAATTGGTGATTTAGTGAACAAATTGTGGAATATGAATCCATAATCTTTGACTCAAAAGACCATCCATATTCTTATCTTATTGGTGGAGACTTATGACTTGTATGAAGCATAGGGGAGAGCTAGCAAAATCAAGAAAGAATATAGATTTTCAAATTGTTTGGCTTCTTGCTGCAAGAAGAGAGATGACCATTTCAATCCTAAGAGAGAGAAAGACTATAGGAAGAAACCAACCTGAGAAGAATTGTGACCATGCCAGTGCTCCAAACTTACCAAACTAGAGACTTCGTGGAATTTCTCCTTTATTTGAAACCTAGAATTCCCTCTCTTGGTTGTACTAAGCTGTCATGCTTCCTAAAGAAAAGCTCATTCAGTCCATGTTGTCTGTTATATATTCTCATTTGCATTTTTTCTCTGATTTATGTTTTGCTATTAACTTGAGGGAATAGCTTTCTTAGCTATTTGCTATGTATATTCATTGTGTAACTGGCATTTCATAGGAAGAAAGTCAAAACTTGGATACAGAACTTTTTCATTACTGAACTGCAATGAGGAACTATAGCTTGAACTTAAAGATTACCTCTTCCAAATTAACAATCTTAAATAAACAAATAGATGTAATTCTAGCCTAATATCTCCTCTCTTTGAAGAAATCAGTGTCCAGCTTCTTGCTACATCCTCCTGCTTCCTCTCCTAGGAGGAATTGAAATTTCTCTTAGACAAAGATGAAGGATATTAGAGAAGTCTAGTCTTGCATCTCTGGGAGCCATATAAAGGAAATAGAATGTTATTGTGTCATAAAACATAACAATAATGACATTCATAGAAATTTGGTGAAACTTATATGAGCTGAGACAGAGTGAAGTAAGTACTACTAGGTGAACAATTATATATTGATGAAACTTATTGCCACTGTTGCAATAATGAGAAAGAAAACAACTTTGAAAGCCTTAAGAACTCTGATCAATTGTAAATATAAATTATGACTTCTGAAGATTGATGAGAAAGCATGCTTTCCATCTTTTGGAAGAGAGGTAGTATACGTAAGTCATAGAGTGAAACTAACTTTTTGAAGCTTTGAAACTAGTTGCTTAACTGATGAGGGAAAGAGAAGAGTCAAGAGGAAGGGGTATGTTAATTAAAATAATTGATTAAATTGATTCATTTTAAAGTACATTCTCTCAGAATCAGCCTGCTGCATTACCTTTTGTTTCTAGGGCTTTTCAGAGAAAGTAACTTTATATATAAAATATTCATAGTAGTGATTGTATGTGTGTGTGTGTGTGTGTGTGTGTGTGTTAATAACAGGCCTGTCAAAACTGAATTTCCATCTATAGAGAAATAACTAAACAAATTATATGACATAAATGTAATAGAATTGTACTGTAAGAAATGACAAATATAATAGATTCCGAAAATATGACCTGATACAAAATATAGTAAGCAGAGCCAGGGAACAATATACATGATAATTTGTTGTCTTTCAGTCATATCCAACTCTTCATCACCCTGTGGACCATACTGTCCATGATGTTTTCTTGGCAAAGATACTGGTGTGTTTTGCCATTTTTTTCTCTATGGACTAAGGCAAACAGGTTAAGTGTCTTGCACTGGGACATACAATTAAGTGTCTGAGGTCATATTTGAACTCAAGATCAATAATCTATCCACTGAGCAATTTAGCTGCTTCACATGCCAATTACATTACCAAAATTTAAATGGAAATAACAAAAAACGAGAATTGAGTATTGAATAAGCAATATAAATGAAGATAAATAAACAAGCTTTGCCTTAGAAAAAAGTTAAGAAAATGATCTTACTTCCCTTTATTACAGATCCAGAAGAATACAGGTTCTCATACTATCGGAAATGTTTAATTTGTTAGTTATCTTTGTTTAACTGCTTTTTCCCCTCTTTGTTCATACATATATATATACATATATATAGATATTTATAATCCAATTACATATACATTTTTGCAACATTCATTTTTTTTAAATTTTGAGTTCTAAATTCTCTCCCTCCCTTCCACCTCTTCTCCACTCTTAAAAAGTCAAGCATATACATAGGAAGTCATGAAAAACACATTTCCATATTAGCTATGTTGCAAAAGAAAACACACATACACACCATACACACAAAGAAAAACAATGAAAGTTTTTCTTTGTTTTTTTGGTTTGTGTTATTTTTTTTTAAAGAAATGCTTCAGTATACTCAGACTTAATTAGTTTTCTTTCTGAAAGTACATAGTCCCTCTTTCTTTTCAAAGTTTTGTTATAAAGGCTGGTGGGTAGGGAAGGATACATTTGGAAGTGAATTGTTTGTTACAAAAAATTAATAAAAATAACATCTTTCTGAAATCTACTAAAATATCCAGGAAAATTGTATAAAATTAACTTTACAAGGAAAAGGATAAGTTCTAATGGAGTGGGGACTGGGACTTGGGACTCTTTTGTCTGGTTGCTGACTCTGTATTCTTCATCAGTCCAGTGGTTTTCCTGATGATTCAGACACCTTTTCCCCAGAAGGGTGGGGTATCCTGACTAGTCATTGCACACTGGAGACATGCAACTCAGAACCTCTGAACAAATTGAAATTTTAAAAAGCAAAGGAGAGAAACAGAGTGAGAAAGAGAGAAGAAAGATAAAACCAAAATTAGAGTAGACATTAAAAAAAAAGTACCAGGAAGGGGGAAAGATTTACTAAAGATAGTCATGTTGTCATTGGAATAGAATAAAGAACAATTAAGTAGCTAGCTGAGTGAGGAAATCAGAGGGAAAAAATAGAAGGGAGATTATGAAGTCAAGGCTTACTTTCCAAAAACCCAGGTGTGATTCTTTCTGACTTCATTTGGGGTTTTCTTGGCAGAGATACTGGAAAGGTTTGCCATTTCCTTCTCCAGCTCATTTTACAAATAAGGAAACATGCAAACTGGGTAAAGTGACTTGTCCAGGGTCACACTGATAAGCTAGTAAGTGATCATGGCCAGATTTGTACTCAGAAAGATAAGACTTCCTAATGCTAAACCAGGGCTCTCTATCCACTGTACCACCTAAATAACCCTCCTTTCATTAATTTCAGATAATTCTCCATTCATCTTCCAGCAGAATCTTTAATTGCAAACTCTTTCATCAGCTTTGTTATTTGCTGCACCTGTCATCGGAGACACTTGGTGGGTTTCTTGTTGTTGTTGTCATTTCTCATGCTAATTAGAGGGCTGTTTTGTTGGGTTCTTCTCTACTGTGGTTCAGTTTAAACAGTAACACTGTCAATTAGGCTTCTGCTCCCCTTACAGGCTTCAAATGGCATTTTGGGCAGATTTCAAAGGATAGAGACTGTTTAAAACGCTAATTAAATACCCCCACAATATTAACAACTTTCTTAATGCCCTTTAACAATCCCGTAATCCATCCCGCATCTGCTGCACAGTTGTTAAACCTCAAATATATGTGTTTAACATTCAATTGGGTACTTAATGATCTTACCTTAACTGGGCCTATTAAATTTAAAGAGATGCATGTAATTGAGCTATTGCACATTAATTATAAATACCTATTGGTTATTAAAATCATTTTCCAGGGATTGACACCTATTGCTAGGGCTAGTCAGACCTTGCTCTATTTAGATCTGCATTGGCCACTGATTCAGAGGCAGACTTTATGATGAAGAGCAAACCTAAATCTGAAAGGAGGAAAGTAAATATGGAATTAAATAAAATAAGATCAGTTCTGTTTTGGGTCAGGTAGCCAGATATATGCCTTGTAGATTTACACCAAAGAAAATGCTCATTTAAGGCTTCATCCATTCTAAAACACATTCACCAAGATCTCACTTTAGTCTGTCAACAATCCTATAAAGCCAGCGAGAGGAAGACTATGACCATTTTATGATGAGGAAATTGAGACCCTGAGGAAAAATGACTTCTTTATGGTCACAAAGCAAGTTAGTAGCAGAACCTCATTCAGAACTCAGACTTCCTCATCCCTCTTTCTTTTTTATGGTAGTAAATTTATTTATTTTTAATAAACATTGCTTTATGAATCATGTTGGGAGAGAAAAACCTATGTTGAGAGATAAAATCCCATTCCTCTTTCAATGGTCTTTGCATCACCTACTAGAGGATTCATCCCACTATTACCTTCAAGATGAATTGATGGCCCTGATGTTTGGTTGATTAGTTGGTTGTTCTCAAGGAAGATCAAAATGATGTCACTTTGGTGGAATCAAGATGCAGTGTGGCCAACTGTGACTGAACAAACCAATATGAGTTCAGAAAGCTCTAGCCCTAGTTGAACACAAATGATTCACATGCACATTTGGAGTGGAGATGTCATATTTTTTGGAACTACTGCAATTCTTTGATTCAAACATTCCATGCTGAGCAGTCCTTTGCCAATTTTTCCCATTTCAAGCAATTGTGTGCAAAGTTCTTCAGACAGACATTGTCCCTGTATCATGTCTTCTGACCACCATATATTTACCTGTGTATGAATTCTCCATAAAATAGTCTTTCAGGAAATATACATTTGGTATTCAAAAAATGTGGCCAGCCCAAGGGAGTTATGCTCTCTGTAATGTATTTTGAATGCTTGGGAGTTTAGTTTGAGAAAGAAATTCAGTGACTGGAACATTATTTTGCCAGGTGATCTTCCGAATCTTTATAAGCCAATTCAAATAGAAGTGATTCACATTAGAACTTCAAGATGAATCAATGGCCCTCATAAGGGTTAGATGGTGCAGAAGAGCTCTGGGCCAAGAGTCAGAGAGACTTGAATTCAAAATGGGTTTTATACACTTACAGCTATTTGATCCTGGAAAAGCTACCTCTATCTGCCTCAGATTCTTTAACTGTAAAATGGGGATAATGCTACCTACCACCTATATCCCAAGGTCATTGTGAGAATAAAATAATAATATTTCTAAAATGCTTAGTGCCACACACATACACACACACACACGTTTATAGAAGCAGCCCTTTTTGTAGTGGCAAGGGACTGGAAATGGAGTAGATGCCCATCAGTTGGGGAATGGCTGAATAAGTTATGGTATATGAATGTTATGGAATATTATTGTTCTGTAAGAAATGATCAGCATGAGATGACAGGAAAAGATAATAATAAACAGTGGAGGGGATGTAGAAAAACAGTAACACTATGAATTGTTGGTGGAGTTGTGAAATGATCCAACCATTCTGGAGAGCAATTTGGAACTATACCCCAAAAGTGTACATACACATTTTTTTTTGCTGAGGCATTTGAGATTAAGTGACTTGCCCAGGGTTACACAGCTAGGGAATGTTAAGTGTCTGAGACCAGATTTGAACTCAGGTCCTCCTGACTTCAGGGCTGGTGCTCTATTCACTGCACCAACTAGCTGCCCCTACATAGACTTTTTGATACACCAGTATCATTACTGCCTCTGTATCTCAAAGAGATAATAAAAAGAGAAAAAGGTCCACAGGTGCAAAATTTTTTGTAGCAGCATTTTTTTGTAGTGGTAAGAAATTGGAAATTGAGTGTATGCCCTTCTGTGAATGGCTGATTTTAGAAAATCCTGGAAAAACTTACTTGAACTGATACTGAGTGAAGTGAGCAGAACTATTAGAATATTACACACAGGAACAAGATTATGTGATGATCAATTGTAAAGGGCTTGACTCTTCTTAATTCGATTCCATTCAAGGCAATTCCAATAGAGTTGGGATGGAAAATGTCAATCACATCCAGGGTGAGAACTATGGAAACCTTTTTATTTTTTTTTTTTTATCATGTTTTCACTTTTTCCCTTTTGGTCTGATTTTTCTTGTACAACAAGACAAATATGGAAATATGTTTAAAAGGGTGGCACATATTTAACCTATATTAGATTGCTTGCTGTCTTGGGGAGAGGGGATGTAAGGGAGAGAAGAAGAAAAATTTGGAACACAAAGCCTTAAAAAAAGAATGTTGAATACTATCTTTACATATATTTGAAAAAAATAAAATAATATTGAGGGGAAAAATACAATTGCTGATAGGATAAAAAAGATAAATTGCTTCTACAGTGCCTGGCACAGAGTAGGCACTTAACAAATGCTTATTTACCTTTCTCTTTCCCCCATGCTGATTTTATTCAAGAAAAATTTAAGATATAACAGAATGGTAAGCTGAATTAGGTTACTAATTCATGTGTGGTTGTATTACTCAACTGCAATGGCTAAACAAATAGAGATATACTGGTAAATGTTTAGCAATTGGATTTCTGGCAAAAAATAGGAATACACCAAATATTTTTCAGTAAATATTTAACAGCTGGATTCCTGGAATACACATGCACACACATTTTAAAGTTTAATATGCATTACTAACATTTCTCTATCATTTTTTGTCTTGACAACCAATAAAACTTATCAAACTCCTTCCCCACCACTACCACCAAAAGAAACCTCAACCATTAAAGGAAAAGGTACATTTTGATCCTAAAATAACCGATTGTTGGATTGTGGAACTTATATTCATCATATAACTTCACATTTTCATTTTTTTATTTGCCCTCTGTAAAAATATCTATCATAATGTGCTCCCCTACAGCTATCTGGCTAATAAAAGATCAAGATAAATGTTTGCAAGAAAAAAATAATATCCAGAAATATATCTTTAGTCACATTTCTATATTGGAGAAGATTTTGGCTATATGACAGTTTAGTAAGTTCAGAAATTCTAAATTCCTAAATCAAAATTTTGTTACTCTTCTCTACCATCCATATTCTTTATTTTCCTTAGTCTAATATCTCCCCTCCTTACACCCTGGACTAAATATCTGAACATCAAAATATTTACCTGTATGGTGAATGATCTTTTTTTCTTTAAATTACATTTATGTATTTGTTTACTTGATTGTATCCAGGGGTATGCTGGAACCAACTGATACTGGGTCAGTATAGCTGACTGTTATATTTTCAGTAGTTCTTTTAATTTTAAATTTAATTTTTAAAATTTAATTTAATTTTAATTTTAAATACCTTAGAAATCAGAAAATGTTATGATTTAGTTCTTGATTTATTGTTTTGCTGATATTCTAGTCTTAAGGAAATAATGATGAAAATGTTAGTAATTCAGATTAAACTTTTTTTTTAATTTTTTATTTTATTTGCATAACATATGTGTGGGTAATTCTTCAACAATAACCCTTACATAGCTTTCCGTTACAAATTTTTTTCCCCCAACTCCCCACCCCTCCCCTAGATGGCAGGATATCCACTACATGTTAATTATGTTAAAATATTGGCAAATCGAATATATGTATACATATTTCCAAACTTATCATTGGTGTGCAAGAAAAATCTTATCTACACAAACGATATATCAGATAAAGGAAACACAATGTAAGCAAACATCAATCAAGGAGTATGAGAATGTTATGTTATGTCCACATTTCGCATCCCTCTCTCTGGGTGTATATGGCTTTCTTCAGTGAACAATTGGAGGTGGTTTGAAACATTTCATTGTTGAAGAGAGCCATGTCCAAGCTTTCCGTTACAAATTTTTCCCCCCAACTCCCCACCCCTCCCCTAGATGGCAGGATATCCACTACATGTTAATTATGTTAAAATATTGGCAAATCGAATATATGTATACATATTTCCAAACTTATCATTGGTGTGCAAGAAAAATCTTATCTACACAAACGATATATCAGATAAAGGAAACACAATGTAAGCAAACATCAATCAAGGAGTATGAGAATGTTATGTTGTGGTCCACATTTCGCATCCCTCTCTCTGGGTGTATATGGCTTTCTTCAGTGAACAATTGGAGGTGGTTTGAAACATATCATTGTTGAAGAGAGCCATGCCCATCAGAATTAATTGTCATATAGTACTGTTGTTGCCGTGTATAATGATCTCCTGGTTCTGCTCATTTCACTCAGCATCAGTTCATGTAAGTCTCTCCAGGCCTTTCTGAAATCATCTTGCTGGTCATTTCTTACAGAACAATAATATTCCA
>JAJPUD010032628.1:0-11812 GCA_023553655.1 Myrmecobius fasciatus
CTCCCATTGAGGAAAAAGGGGCGAAGGGCAGAGAGCAGGGTGGTGCCCGTGTTGTGCAGGGACCTGCCTTTACCCCAGCAGGCAGTGGGCGTGGGCTCCAGGGGTGGGCAGCCTGCCAGCCCTCCCTGAGCTGGCAGTGGAGGTGGGGGCTCACTTCCTCTGGGAGCGGATCTTCCCCCAGGCCTCACCTGTCTGGGGAGCACCTGGTGTCCAATTACAAATCTGGTCCCCGGGGCCCAATCCTTTTGCCATCTGTTGGCAGCTTCTGGGCATCAGGGTCTGCTTCTGCAGGGCTGTGGCTACAGGGAGGGACACAGTCTTGTGACTGGGCCCAGTGGGAAGAATGGACTTCTTTTTTTTTGCTTTTTGCTGAGGCAATTGAGGTTAAGTGACTTGCCCAGAGTCACACAGCGAGGGAATGTTAAGTGTCCGAGGCCAGATTTGAACTCGGGCCCTCCTGACTAAAGGGCTGGGGCTCTATCCACTGCACCTCCCAGCCACCTTGAGAATGGACTTCTTAATGGGGAAATGGCAGGGCCTGGTCTGAATCTTTTTCTTCTTTGGGGGTCAGCTTCCCTCTGGGAGGTTCCTTATGACTCTGAGTACTATTCTGGCTCACGCCCCACTTCCGTCTTCCCTTTTATACCCTGCAAAAAGGTGAGTCTCCTCCCACCCCACCCCACCCCACCCCCATCAGTATCACTCTGCCTCCGGAAGTCCCCATATGGTGGGGGATGGGACAGATAGTGGGGTACTACTAGAGACATCAGCCCCTTTAAGGCAAGAGAAGGCATCTCCCATGATGCCGTGTGGGAGAAGAAGGTTCCATGGCATTCTGGGAATTGTAGTTTTTGTAACATGCAAGCTGGTTTTTGCCATGGTGACTTTGGGTCCTGCCCATAAGTCCGTGGCTGTTTCCTCCTTTGGGGTATATTTGGGGGTTGGGGCGGAGGGTGTCTTAGAGAGCGCAGACGGTCCAGACTAGAAGGGGTCTCGGGGACAACCCCCTGTTGTTTGGGGGGAAATGAGGTTCACTCCAGTGTCCTTGCCAAGGGAACCCCAAATGGGGTCAGGAGGGTTGGTCGTGATGGCTGTCGGCTCAGAGACATTGAGTGACATTGGAGCTCTCTCTCGGGCCCACGAGGGCTTCCTGGCACCCCCTCCGGGCCTGGTCGCCAGCCCAGGGCTGCTGGAGAGGCCTGAGATTTCTGTGCAGTCATTCAGCCTCGGGGACCACTGAGTCTCTTCCCTCTTTCCCTCAGTGAGAACCTGCTCTGCTCTAGCCGGGCCACAGTGATGGTTTACGATGACGTCAACAAGAAGTGGTTACCGGCCGGGACGGGCCCCCAGGTCTTCAGCAGGGTCCAGATCTACCACAATCCCAGCACCAATGCCTTCCGAGTTGTGGGCCGAAAGATGCAGCCCGATCAGCAGGTGACCGCCTTCGGAGGCCCTGGCCTTGGAGAAGAATGGGGCTCCCCTTGGGGAGTGGCTGGGCCTCCCCGGGTCCTGGCTTCTCTGTACCCCGACTTCCACTAGGGAGCTGGGCTGTGGAGAATGGGGGCTCCCCTTGGGGAGCCCCTAATTTCCACTGGGGTGGGCCATGGAGAAGAATGGGGGCTCTTTTTGGGGAGCAGCCAGGATAGCAGATGGCCTCCCTGGGTCCTTGCTTCTCTGTACTCCGACTTCCACTAGGGAGTTGAGTTGTGGAAAAGAATGGGGGCCCTTCTTGGGTCCTGACCTCCCTGTACCCCAACTTCCACTAGGGAGCTAGGCTGTGGAGAAGAATGGGGGCTCCTCTCATGGAGCAGCTAGATCTCCCCTTAAATGAGTCCCTCCCCCACCAGGTGGTAATTAATTGTGCCATCGTCCGGGGTGTCAAGTACAACCAGGCCACGCCCAATTTCCACCAGTGGCGGGATGCCCGCCAGGTCTGGGGCCTCAACTTTGGCAGCAAGGAAGATGCAGCTCAGTTTGCGGCAGGGATGGCCGATGCCCTGGAGGCCCTAGAAGGAGGTAAGAGGAGGTCCTTGGGACTGGGCGGCCGGGCAGTTCTGGGAGGTTAATGACAGGTTTGGAAGTTCCCTGACCCTGCCAGGTCTAGCAAGGAGCCTTATCTAGATAGGATGGAGGAAAGGAGGGCCTGGGAATGGCGAACGGGGGGCCGTGGGCCGTGGAGTTATCCCCAAGGGGGCCAGCAAAGAGCTCCCGGAGGAGGAGGAGGCGCTTTCAGGGGCAGGATTACCTGAGATCTCGAGTTCTCGGACCACATCTAGACCAGGCTGCTCCTCCTGGACCAGATTATTGTGGGTTCCCCCTTCTCTGCCTCTGTTTTATTCTCCAGTTTCTCCCTGCCCGGGGTAGGGCAGTATTTGGACCGATGCCCAAATGATACAGAGTTATTAGGGGTGTGGAGGACCATAAAGCATCATTTGGTCCCCTGTTGGGAGATGGAGGGAGATGGAGGGCAGAGGGCACTGGAGGGGCTCGGAAGAAAAGTGGGTCTGGAGGCCCGAAGGAGGTCTTTGGGGTTCCCCAGAGAGACGGGGCAGGGCCTTCTCCCAGGAGGAGAGGGTCAGCAGTCTGGCGAGGGGGAGGAACCTCTCGTGGAGATGACCTAAAGCTCAGTGCCCCCTCCTCCAGGTGGACCACCCCCTCCTCCTCCCCCCACAAACTGGTCTGTCCAGAATGGCCCCTCACCAGAAGAGGTGGAGCAGCAGAGGAGGTAAGGGAGGCTCCCACCCCAGAGTTTCCTTCCCTTTTCAGGTTTCCCCCCTCCCCTTCCCTCTGAGCCTCTAGGTCCTGGTTGGGAGGGAGGCAGTGAGGGCCCCTCCTCCCCCACTTAATCCCCCTGATTTAACTGGAGGAAGTAATCGGCTCAGGAAAGAGAAGACTCTCCTCTCCCATCCCTCCTTTGACCTTGAAGGAGCCATGATGGGCCCGGGGCCCCTTCCCCACTCCTTTCTCCCCTAACTCTGCTGCTTCCCTTCAGGCAACAGCTGGAACACCTGGAGCAGGTGGAGAGAGAGCGCCGGGTCTCCAATGTGGGTAAGGACCCCTGCCCAGACCAGCTGCCATTGGCCGGGACCTTGGTCCCTCGAGTCCCGCTGCATCAGCTCCCCTCCTTCAAGCTCTGCCATTATTCTTCCCGGTCCGTGCACCGGGCCCCGACTTCCCCTTCTGGGCCACGAGGAGGCTGAGCTGGTGCCTCCTGCTCCAGCTTTGGGGACTCCCTGCTCTCGGTTTTAGAGGGTCCCCTTCCTCCTCCTGAGCCTCGGCTCTCTCCCTCCAGCCCCAAACCCCCTGTCTTTTTCTTTATTTCAGGAGCCCCAGTTGCTGCCCCAGCTGGGGCACCCCCGCCCCCTCCAGGGCCCCCTCCTCCCCCTGGCCCACCGCCACCCCCTGGGCTGCCCCCCTCAGGAGCAGGGCCTGCAGTCCTAGGGGGGGCGGGAGGCCCACCCCCAGCACCCCCACTCCCGTCTGCCCAAGGCCCCAGTGGGGGAGGCGGGGGCGCCCCAGGCCTGGCCGCAGCCATCGCCGGAGCCAAACTCAGGAAGGTCGGCAAGGTGAGACCGTGTGGGTGCCCGTGAGCTACGGTGCCACCTGACTGTGTGACTGGGGTGGCTGACGCTGTCCCCAGGAGACCTCGGCTGTGACAGCGGGACACTCGTGGGTTGTGAGAACCCCCGTCACAGTCACATGCTCTGTGGGTGACTGGTGGGGCCCCGGTCTCACCTGCGCACTCCGGCAGGGGGGGAGCCTGGAAAAGCTCTGCTCCCTCACAAGCCCCCCGACCTTTCCCCTGCAGGATGAGTCCTCGGGGCCCCCTCCCGCCCCAAAGGCCGAGAGCACTCGCAGCACGGGCGGAGGGCTAATGGAGGAAATGAGTGCCATGTTGGCCCGGAGGTGAGAGCCTGGCACGGCCCCCCACCTCCCATGGGTCCTGGGACTATGTGCTGGGGCATTGTGGGTGGGGAAGGGCAAAGAGTGGGCAAATGCCCACTGGGCTCAGCCTTCAGCCGTCACGCTGAAAGAGCTTTTACACCAGAAATACAGCCTCCCGAGGAAGTGGGGTGAGGGGCAGGGCCCGCCAGTCAGGGACGGGGCCCCGAGGGAAAAGGAGACAGGAAGGAGGGGGGGAGCCTGTGTGCCTGGGGGGACGTCCCTCCACTCACCCCTCCCCAACCCACAGGAGGAAAGCCACGTTAATTGGGGAGAAGCCCCCAGCCAAGGACGAACCTGCCAATGTGAGTGGGGAGTGGGGATACGGTTCCTCTTCCCTGTCCCCCGGGTCTCCCCGAGGCTCCACTTCCGTCTGTCCCCTGGCTGCCCGAAGGAAGGGAGAGAAGGGGGGCCCCCTCCTCCCTTCCCCAGCTGGCTTCTCTGGGAGGTGGGAGACGGGCCAGTGACAAGGGCCTCAGTTTCCCTTCTCCCTTCCCCAGCAGGAAGAAGTTGAAACAAGAATTCCCTCGCAGAATGGTGAGTTCATGGGGGAGGGAGGAGACCTGGGTCTGTCCTGAGCTGGGTGCCTTTGGGGGTGCTCCCTCCGGCCCCCAACCTTGTGCCCCCCTTTCCCCTCACCCTCCAGAGCCTGTTCGGAGACCTTGGGAAAAGAACAGCACAACCTTACCTAGGTAAGTAAAAGCCCCTTGGGGGTGGGCGTGGGGGAAGGCTGGGACTCAGAGTCACGCTTGAACCCTGCCCTGGCTATGGCGCCGTGGGAACAGTCCTTGCACAAAGTGCCGGGAAGCAGCTGCGTGGGGCCCTCTCGGGGTTCTGCCCACCGAGGGTCCCTTCATAGTCAGCGCCTGCCATATGGGGAGATAATCCCAGAGAGCCTTGCCAAGCTCCTCGTGGCTCCCCCCAGACAAGTGGGGCCCTGATGGGGGCAGAGACACCGGACCCAGCTCACTGCTGGTCCCCCGCATGGGTGCCCATGCCCCACTGGACTCGAGTCCGTTTCCCCGATCTGCCGGCCGAGGCAGCTATCCGAGGGTCACCGTGTGGGGTGCAAGGGAGGCGGGCTCCCCGGCCCGGATGGAGCAGCCGCTTCTCTGCCCGGTCCTTCCACCCCCACAAGGAGCCAGGGCAGTTGATGGCCGTGCTAATTGGGCAGCAGTGGTGAGCTTTCCGAGGGGCCCGAGAGGGCCCCCGTCCTCCCAAGCCCTGTTTGTGTCCCCAGGATGAAGTCTTCCACGGCAGCCGCGAGCTGTGAGGGCCCTACCTCGACTCACGGCGCCCACGAGGAGTCTGACCTAGACAGGATTAAACAGGTAAGGAGGAGGGCGCTCCCTGCCCAAGACCCCCTTATTGGGGAGCTCCGCTAACTGTAGGAGTGAGTGAACGAGGGGCCTCCTGCGCGTCCCGCTGCCTCTGGGGAGAGTGTCAAGCGGCAAAGTCCAGCCAGTAAGGGGTGGGCCGCGAGGTTCGGGGAGCCCCCTGACACCCCTTTTCCTGCCTCACAGGAACTGCTGGAGGAGGTGAGGAAGGAGCTTCAGAAAGTAAAGGAGGAGATCATAGAAGGTGAGTGGGGGGCTGGGGCTGCGCTTCTGGGGAGAGCTGGGGGTTCCGAGGGGCAGAGCCTCCCTTCTGGTCTCCTGGGGCTTCCCTTTCCAGCGCCTCGTTCTCTCCTCCAGCTTTCGTCCAGGAGCTCCGCAAACGGGGCTCTCCGTGACCCGAAGGAGCCCGAGTCGAGCCCCGATTCCAAAGCCGCCTTTCGGCCCACCTGGAAGGTCCAAGAAGAGGCCCAGCCGCCACGCCCCCAGCAGGGGGCTCCACCGACCCCCTGCCCTGGTCCATTCCTCCTTGGGTCCCCCTGGGGCTCCTGCTTCTGCTTGGGACAGATCAGCCCCAAAGGGGAAGAAGAAAGGGGAGAGACCCTTCCTCCTCTTCCTGGAGCCCCTCTGAGGGTCCAATGTTCACTTTAATCCTTAAAAGCCTTCAATTTTTTTAAGATAAAAATGATATATATATATATTTGTTCGGGAGGGGAAGGGGGGGGGGATTTTATTTGTTTTGATAAGGGTGGGGTCTTGGCAGTCTTAAATGCTGTAATCCTAGCTGTCCCCCTCTGGGGGTCTGGTTCTTCCAGGGGGTCTCGGGAGCCAGGACCTCTCCCCACTGCAGGGAACTCCCTTCTCCCCTCTCCCTGAAGATTCCCCTTACCCTTTTCTATATGGAATTAAGATGCTATAATTCTATAAAATACTGTAACTTTTTTTGGAGAAAACAACTTTTTTTTGGTTAATTTGGGTAGGTTTGGGTTTGGGAGCCACGCCCTGGGATGGGAGAACCAATGGAAGCCGGACGCCCTCTCACCCCCGGCCCCACGTTGGAATAAATCTGCCCATTTTTCTTTTCCACCACAACACTCTGTTGGCTGTCTGGTGTCTGGTCTGGTCTCGCCCCCCCCCCCCCCCCAGCCTTGGGCTAGGACACTGACTGGCCCAGCCCTTCCTTTCCTGGTCTCCTCCCAGGGTGGGAACAAGGGGGGCTGCCTAACCTCCCTGGTCCGGTGTTTGCTCCCTCCCACGCCGGAGTCTCGGGCCCTTGTGCTCCAGCCCGTGGTTAAGGCCTAAATTTACCCTCCTGCTGGTGGAAGAAGGGGGGCTCGCACCCATCACCTGAAAGGTCCCATTCAGTTTGAACACTGTCAACATTCAAAACTCCGACCTCAGGAGGGGTCACCCCCGCCTTTCCCCACACCACACAGACCATCAGTGTACTGACCCGTCAAGGCCGGCCCCCGCTTTAATTGTGAAGTCTTTACAGTCATAAAAAAGATAGTCCTGCCCCTTCAACACCGGACTCTTCCAGGGGGACGGTGAGCTTTGTGTGGGAGGAGTCTGGGGTACCCCCACCCACCCATGGGAAGGCGGAAAAACCCTGTACAAAATCGAGGGCTCTTGTAGACCAGGGAGGGGGGACGGGGAGCAGAGGTGGGTCTTCTCACTTGGGGTTCCGGACGGGCGGGGGTCACTGCTGCCATCGACCCGGGAGCCGGAGGATGAAATGTGGACATGTCATAGGAATAAGACCCGGAAGGAATCTTGGGAAGATGGGGTCTCACAAGAGCAATTTGGGGGGGGAACAGGAGGCTGGACGAGGGATTCTGGGACCTAGCCCAAGAAAAAAGGATATAGGAGACCCCCCCATCCAAGGAGGGCTGGTCAGGAGCCGGTGGGAGCGGTGTGGGCTGAAAGCTCCCCACCGAGATGCCCCCCCAAGAGACTTCTCCATGGGCCAAAGAAGGGGGTGGGGAAGGAGAAATGACTGGACCTGAAAGGCCCCAAAGGTCTGGAACCGGCTCCAAGGGAGGAGGATCTTCAGGGGTAGATTCAGTGGGAAAATCCCACCAGTGGGAGCAGGGAATTCTGTATGTACTGCACCAGGAAAGGGGGGCAGCTGGGGGGGAGACGCCACCGGGAGCAGGGGGCGGTGGGAGGTGGATACGACCACAGGAGAGCAGCGCATTGGCCAATATTTTACTCCCAGGACCCGACAAAGGAACATGAAGTGGCAAGTCTGGGAAATGTCACACAGGACCACCAACGCCCCAAGAAGTGGTTCGGCCCGATGGGGGGCCCGTGGGTGTGGGGGTCCGTGCTGGCAAAGATCCCCTCAGAGGGGCCCGAGAAGGCTTCCCCGGCAGCGGTGGAGCATGGAGGGAACCGGAGGAGCCTCTATTTCTTTTTTTCCAGGAGTTCCTTGAGCTCTTTGACCTGGGCCTGTAGCCCCTGGATGGTCTCCAGGTTCCGGGAGAGCTCCCGCTGCTGAGTCTGCAGGGTTTCCATAGTCAAGGTGAGGACGTTGAGCTCGTACTGAAAGGACTCCATCACCAGCCGCTGCTCCTCCTCCTTGCGCTTGGTCTGGGAGGAGTGGCGCATGTACTCCAGGACCAGGCAGCCGCCGCCCACCAGGAAGATGGTGGCCTCCCCCAGCAGCTCGGCCCCCAGATCGGCCGCCGCCTCCTCGTTGAGGGGCTTGATGGTGGCTCCTCGGAAGCCCAGGATCCGCATCTTTGTCCGCATTTCTACCCAGTGGTACACTGCAGAGAGGAGGGAGGGTGGGGGTCAGGCTGGGACAGGGGCCTTTCCCTCTCTGGGCCTCAGTTTCCCCATCTGGGAAACAGAAAGGGCCTCGAAGGGCCCAGTCCTAAAACCGGGTTTGCTTGGCCAACTCAGTCCCCCTCTGAGGAGACTTCAATTTGCTCAAGTTAAAAGGGGCTACACTAGAAGGAGGAAGGAGGTGGGGAAGGGGCGGGGGGAAAAGAACACAGTCTTGGGGAGCTTTCACGCTATGCAGGGGTTCAGTCTGGGGTCCCCGACTGTCAAGAAGAATTCAGAACAGCTTCAGGGAACTGGCAAGCTGGTGAAATCTGGGGCAACGTAACTCAGTAGAACTGGTTCCTTTCCTGCCTGCTCGACTTGATGCATTTAACAGCTTTAATCGGGAAAGGGTCCACAAGGTCCCCAGCCCGCCATTAAATGGAAGAAAACTGGTCCAAGATGATGCCCAAGGATTCCCGGGGCCCTCAAGGAAGGAGCCAACTGCAGACCTGGGCCTCAGAGGTCTTGGGCGGCGGCCCAGGAAGTCTAAAAGCAAGGGCAGACACCTGTGGGGCTTGCTGGGAAGGGCTCCCCAAGTGGCCAGGCAAATGGAGGGTGCTGCTTATGATAGGAGGAAGCCAGTGGATATTGGGAAGCTACATTCGCCCCCCAAAACTGAAGTAGCAGAGCGCTGAAATGTGGCAGGAAATGATCAAGCCGGCCAGAAATATAGCCTAGTCCTTCCAGGCAGAAAGAGGAAAGAGATAAGGAGTTTGGGAAAGGAGGGAACGCCAGGCCGGGAGTCTGAATCATCTTCCTGGCCTCAGACACTTCCAAGCCAGGTGACCATTTGGTCCTGTTTGCCTCAGTGTCCCCATTTGTAAAATCATCTGGAGAGGGAAATGGCCAACCCCTCCAGTTACCTCTAACGAGAGAACCCCAAATGGGGCAGCCAGAAGGTGGGCGGCTGGAGCACCGGCCCCGAGTTCAATGTAAAGCACTAACACTCAGCAGCTGTGTGACCCTAAGCAAGTCACTTAAACCCAATGATCTCATCCCCAAAACCCAACTGGGGTCACAAAGAGTCAGGCTTATAGCAAGAGAATGCTCGGCTCAGATTTCCAAAACTGGAGGAACCAGGTTCAGGATGTGTCCCCAGCAATGAGGAAACGGCTGCTTTCATGAAAGAACAGGAACCCTGGGAGCAAAGTGGCCATTCTGCTTTGAATGGGAAGGCAGCGGAGTCCCCTCTGTTGAGGCAAGTTGGGGATCATCAGACACAGATCCCCAATATCCCCAAACCAGAAAGGAATCCCCTGCTGGGGAAGCCTGCCCCAGCAAAGTGGGAGACCAAGGAAATCCCCGTGAGTGAGGTGCCCTATTGGGTGGAATCATGGGGCCTCCATCTGGAGCCCTACTGCTAAAGCCGGACTGTGCCAGAGGAGCCGGTTTTACCTTAAAAGAGAAGTCAGGCCGGGAGGAGCTGCCACTAGGAAGGGGGTTGCCCTGGCTCCCCTGATCTCTGACGGGCAGCGCTAGGCCCAGGGGAGCTTCTTTTTACATCTGACCTACCAGGGAACCACCCCAGGGGGATTCTCCATCACAGTCTAGACCTCACTCCTACAGGGACCCCCGGCAGGGGCTGGAGGCCTCTTATAGCGGCCTTGGGTTCTGTGAACCCACGAGATGATCCCAAAGGGGAGAAGGGGGCCTCCATATGTGAATGGACCCAGAAGACACAGCAGAAGGAGGGCCAAGCCCCGCAACAGGATGAATAGAAACCCAGGGCAGAATCCCCTAAGGCAGTGCCAGGGACAGACTCAGAATAGTACTAGGGACAATATGAGAGCTCTATCTTGGGGAAGGAGGCAGACGATGCGGTGGAAGCTGCGCTCCGGCCTCCTGCCACAGCCACTGATCTTTGGACTGGAAGGGTCAGGACCCAACGGCTCAAGTGGGGAGGAGGCCGTCCTTGACAGGGGAGCTAAGTTCCGGAGCTGAGACGGAAGGACAGGAGGGCGGAAGAGTCGGGGAAGCCGGGAACAGGTGGTGGCCTTCGGTAGGGGCCTGCCTTAAATGTCACTGCCAGGCCTGCGGGGGTGCCCCAAGCAGCGGGCACTGGGGAAAGGAGACGGCGCCCCAGTGTGCGGGTGACCCCACGCTCGGTGGGCAGTGTCCGGCCTGGGGAGCTGTCCAGCTAAAGCTCGTCAGTTACAGCAGGCTTACTGACAGGCGGATTCACAGCTCCAGTGCCATCAGGCGCTTACTAGCCCCCAGGGGGCCCCTGACTGAACGAGCTCACCCCTCTCTGCCTCAGCTTTATCATCTGCAAAATGGGGGTGACACTATCCCGTCCCTCCCAGGGTTGTGGTGAGGCTCAAAGGAGAGCATGCGGGCAAAGCTCCCAACCGTGCCTGCCCCACGGCCCCGCGGCTCTGCCCCACGGCCCCAGAACGTCCCAGGCCCGTTTGAACAAGGAGAGTGGGGACCAGAGAGTGTGTGCAGCACCCCCGGGTCACACAACCCTGAGCAGTAGAGACGGGATGGGGACCCAGGCTCACTCCCCCGCATCTCAAAGCGCTACATAGGAGATACAAGCGACACACTGGATAAGTCCCATGAAGTCCTCCCCTCCCCACTCCGAGGTCCCACTAACCCCGAAGCCCCGCCCCACCTCTCATTCCTCCGGTTCAAAGTCAAACTAGATCGGCCCTGCCCGCCTTTCTCTCCTCTCCATTGGTTAAGGTCGCCGTCCATCTCAGCACTGCGACCTCCCCATTGGCTCGCTGTGCCTCCACGAGGGCGTGGGAGAAAGAAAGGGCACGGCGACCTCCAGCTATTGGCCGGCGCAGAAAGCACGAGGCGTCCCCATTGGGCTGGCTGGTTGTCTCGAAAGGAAGAGAAGAGAAAGGGAACAGACCCGCCTCTCCGGCGCGCGACAGCGTCTCCTGATTGGCCAGATCGGGTCGCGCGCCGCGTTCCAATTGGCCACTCAGGTCGGAAGGGAAGGAGAGCGAGGGGCAGGGCTCGAGGTCCGGAAAGGACCATCGCGGGGAACAGGGGGGATTCTGGGGGCCGGCTTACGCTGGGCGGGTGGCAGGCAGATGTAGGTCCGAAAGAATTGGCTCCGGCGCGCCCCCTCCTTAATCCTTTGGGCCAGAGGCTTGCTGATCTGCCGCACGCCCAGGTACAGCAGCTTCGCCATGGGGAACGCGCCCACCACCATCTTGGCGGCCGCACGTGCGTCACGGCCCGGCCGGGAAACACCGGGGCGTGAGCCCTCAGGCGCACGCACGCGTCGTAGCCGGTTGACCGTAGGCGGGGTGGGAGCCTGTGCGCACGCGCCACTCCTTCGGTGAGGGGCGTGGTGGCGTCATTACGCCCCTCCAGACGCCGCGGGCCTTTGCCCTCATCAATATGTAAATGAGCCCGATTCCCTGAGCGGCGGAGGCGGGGGAAAGCTCGCAGATTCTTTTGGGAAGTGGACCGGCCAATGTGATGTCACGAATCTTGGCTATGACGTCACTCCCCGTGAGGCGATCAAGTAGCGCTGATTAATCTGCTAGTTTCGTCTTCTGAGGCCGAATGTCTCATTGACCCCAGAAGCCTGGAAAGGGAGCGTCGCCCCTCACCCCGCTTCCCGGGCCTGGGGAGAAACGCTCCTTCCCCTCATTTTTCCTCCCCTTCCCCCTCATTTTTTCTCCCCTTCCCCCTTTTCCAAACTCTCTCCCTCCTTCCCTTCTCTTGTCCTTCCTTCCCGCTCT
>JAJPUD010032629.1:0-11811 GCA_023553655.1 Myrmecobius fasciatus
TATGTGTGTATAGATATGTATATGTATATACATATATGTAGATGTGTGCATACCTATAGAAAAATCAGGTCTTTGCTCATGGAACTGGATGAGTTTGAAAAAAGTTTGATGAGTCACCATCTTGGCTAATGGTGTGTCTGAAGAACCTCCTGATTTGTAGTAGCAGGCTATAGACATTTAGTCAAAAGCTTATCTCCAATAGTTATACAAATACCTTTTTAGCACTTCACATATTGCCTCTCTGCTCAATCTAACAGACACTTCTACTTCCTTCCTGCACCTCATAAAATCTCTAGCTTCCTTCAAAGCAATACAGGAACTACCTTCTAAATCAGTTTTTTGTTAGTTATCTCTCTTTTTGAAATAATTGTGCATTTATATACATTGTATTCATGTGCATGCACACAATGCATATATATATATATGTATAGTTTACTTAATTTGTATAAACTGTATCCTCCTCTAAAAAATGTAGCTTCTTGAGGGAAGGGACTGTTTTGTTTGTTTTTGTTGTTTATTTATTTTTTTCATATACTCAGTGCCTAGCACATAGTTGGTGGTTCATAACTACTAGTTAAATTAAAACGAATTTTTATAGTCGTTGTTAACAGATTTGTTACATTTCTTTGGATATCTGGACAAACACAAGAATATACACTTTTAGTCAGCATATGAAGTAGGTACAGTAAAAATTATGCCATATGCTTATATACTTCAGAAATATATAGTGTCAGAAAGTAGAGACTGTTGAGATTTATGGACAAAGGTCTTGAAATTGCTTTAATCCAACACAAATCATTCTCTTGGAGCTATGTAGCAACCCCAAAAGGTTTTGTTTGTATTCCTGTCTAGAACAGAATAATCAGAAGGCTATATTAAACCTATGAGTTCACATATGGTATATTTTTATATTATATAGTTTTATTCTTTGCACATTCTTAATACAACATATCTTAGAGTTATCTTTCAATTCTTTATTCAGAGGTATTTTGTGGAGAGATGAGTGTCATGGATAACAGAAAAAGTAGCATATAAAAAATCAATTTGTCATTTTTTATACCCATATCAAAGATCAATTTTCTGCTTTTCTGTATTACTCTTTTCTGTCTCTTTCTCTTTCACTCCACACATACACATTCACATATACAGACATGTATACACATACACATAAAGCAAATAAATCAGTTCTCATATGTTCACTCCTCTCTTCTGGAATCAAAACCAATTTATATTTATTCCTTTTATGTGCAGCCATAGGAATGGTGTTGGTCATCTCACAAAGTGAATAATTCTTTCACAAAAAAAATGAGTAGTATATATTTAGAAATTAAAGAAATTATCTGAAATATCATTAAGTAGTTTCCTATTAAGAGGGAGTGATAAAAAGGGGGGATGTCTAATTTTGATGGATTTTGTTAAAATAAAATCTCAATTAGATAATTTGATTATATGGTAAAATATATAATAAAATTTTTCATGTAATTCTCACTTGTAAAATTGGAGGGTTGTAATAAATAACCTTTAACCTCTAAGTCTGCAATACTAAGATCCAATGATTCTTATGCATAAATTATTTTTAAAATGTGGATTACATAAATGTACAGTTAAATGGTTTTGAAACTAGTAGAATTATTAGAATCAAAAAGCAATCATTCATTAATTTATGCCAGTTTTAAAAAAAGAAACACTATTTGACAGGCTCTAGGAGTTTTCTGGGTCATTTTCTTTTTTTCAGGTTGGAATTATTTTTATTCTTTTTCATAATAGCATTTTATATTTCAAAATATATGAAAAGTTATTTTTCAACATTCATCATTGCAAAACCTTGTGTTCCAAATTTTTCTCCCTTGCTTGCTATCTCTCCCCTCTCCTAGATAGTAATTCAATATAGGTTAAACATGTGCAATTCTTCTAAACATATGTCCATATTTATCATAATGCACAAGAAAAATCATATCAAAAAGGAGAAAAAAGAGAAAGCAAAAGCAAACAAACAACAATTATACTATACTATACTATACTGTACTGTACTGTACTATACTATACTGTACTATACATTACTATACAATACTATACTATATTATGCTAGGTTGTGATACACATTCTATATTCAGTCCCCATAATCCTCTCTCTGTATGCAAAAGGCTTTCTCAAAAGTCTATTGGAGTTGGACTGAATCATCTCATTATTGAAAAGAATCAATTATATCACAGCTGATCATCACATAATCTAATTGTTGCAATGCACATTGTTCTCTTGGTTCTACTCACTTTACTTAGCGTTAGTTCATGTAAGTCTCTCTACACCTTTCTGAAATCCTCCTACTGATCATTTCTCATGGAAAAATAATACTCCATTGCATTCATATACATAATTAATTCAGCCATTCCCCAACTGATGTGCATTCACTGAGTTTCCAGTTCCTTGCCACTACAAAAAGGGTTGCTGCAAACATTTTTGCACATGTGGGTCCTTTTTCCTTTTTTATGATCTCTTTGTGATATAGACACAATAGAGATACTGCTGGATCAAAAGGTGCATGGTTTAACAGTTTTTGGGGCATATATCCAAATTGCTCTCCAGAATAATTGGATCAGTTCACAACTCCACTTCATTTTCTTATCAATGCTTTTACCTACACAAAAGATGAAGACATGAGTGATATATTTATTAAATTTGTTGATGATTGTAAACCTGGATAGCTAGATAATAGATGACATTGTAGTTTTTAAAAATATTCCAAAAGATAGGATTAAAATAAAATACACAACTTCCTAAGGTTAAGATAAAGGAGGTATAGCTAAATTGAAGTTTATAACATTTAAGAGGTTGTTAGTGAAGTGAACCTCAATATAAGTTAATAGCAGGGGTACAGGAGCCAGTTCAAATAATCCCATGAGAGCTAATATTTAAATACTGAGTGCATGCTTTCACACTTCAGAAATCAGAAAATTCTATCTACAAAATAGGATTAGATTTATTGTTTTGTTGAATGTAGATACTTTATGAAACAATGAATAAAATGTTAATAATGGAGCTTGAATCTAAAAGTGTGTTATATGTTTGTTTTTTTCTTTTCCTTGGATGTTTACCGGCATATTTCTGGTCAACAATGCAACAGTCCCCAGAAATGCTATTGTCAACTTAGATATATGCAGGAAATAATGATGTTGCTCTACTCTACCCTTGTAATCCATATCTGAAGTTTTATCTTCAGGCTTAACTTCTATATTCAAAAAAGGATAACAAGATGGAGTAAATCCAGAAAGAGTTGGCCAAGATGATGGATGGGAGTTAAGATACTAGAATTGGAAGCTAATTTCCAAGCTAATCAAGCCAAGGATGTTTAACCTAGAAATAAAATAAAGATGATTTAGGAGAGAGACAAGAACTAATTTGTTTAGTAAACAATTAGGGGGAACTCAGTGTAGAGATAACTAAATCATAATCCCACAATTGGGAGAGCTTATCTTTACATACTGAAATCTCCACATAGTATAACTACAATTATAATTTATATAGGATAGGATAGGATATATGTATGTATATATGTGTGTATGTCTGTGTATGTGTGTGTGTGTTTGTAAGAGAGTTTCTCATTGAAAGTATAAGTTAGACTAGATTCTCAAAGACATTCCTTTTAAGAGTAAGATTTTCTGATTTTTTTTTTAATTAAAATGATCTGAAGCCCAGGGAGACCCAAGGAAACTAAAAAGAGATTTCTTTCTGAACTTACACAGACTTACATTCATCCTGGGGCACCTGAATCTAAAAGGATTCATCTTTCAAATGTCACATACCTGACTTCAAGGATAAACTCTGAGAAAATCCCTAAATCATGATTCCTTCCTTGAGCTATTTGTGTTTGTCATGAATGCTTTTGGGGGAAAAATGAAGCCCATAAGCCCTTTTTCAGAAAAAATGTTTTAAATGAATAAAATATTACACATGGGAAAATAAAGGAAACCAATTACATTCAAATACTGTTGTTAAAATAAAGCAAATTAATAACCAACTTAACAAATTCCAGGTTTAAAAAGAAACATTCTAAAACAAAATTTAGGTATGCTTCATGGAGAGAAAAAGTAGAGAAGAAAAACGTTTGCTCACCTCCTCCCATTCAGCAATTAATATCTAAAATCTTTCCAAAATCATGGTAATAATCATGAGTTTGCTAATAAATGTTTAACAATCAACTGTCCCTCGCTCTTAGAAAAATAATATATGACATACTTTTAAATTTAGTTTGCATTTTAAATTATTTTCTTCATAATTAGCTTGTCTACATAATCAGCAAACAAAAGAAAACAACAACAAAAAATAAGCCCTGATAATTTTTTTTCAGATTTTTTGTAAGAACTATGTTGGCCTATTTCAAAAGCAAAATCACTCATATTGAAACTTTTAAAATTTGTTCTCACAAGCTGGATGCTATTGATTGTAGCAAACCTGCAATAGGATTTCTTCTAGAAAAGGTGCTCAGTGCACAATATATTTATGAGACATTGGCATTTTTTCTATCAAAGAGCATTCAGAAATATAAAACATTCTGGGTTACATAATTAACAAATATTGAAAACTAGACATATTTTGTTTTGATCCTTACAACCTCACATATCTCTCAGAAACTAAAATTATGCACCAAAGATGAACTTCAGTTTTCACCATCACCTACAGTACTCAAAATCCAAAAACAGGTTTAAAAAGATGAACTGACAATCATTGACCCTGAGCCTCACTACTTCTCTCCTACTTCCCATAATACTAGTAGTAAGACTGCCCAAGTAGATCCAAGAACCCAACAAAAGATCTTTCCTTTTTTTTCCCTTTCTTCCTTTAAAAAAAAAATTAGGATTAAATGACTTGCTGAGGTTCACGCAGCTAGTTAATGAGTTAAATAGATGAGTCTTTCTGATTTCAAGCCTAGCACTCTACCCAGCTACTCTTACCTCTTTCTTTCTAATGCTATGAAAATCCAGGCCAAACTTGATAGTTTGCCTAAGTTGCAACAAACATCTAGCAATCACAGATCTTCAGGTACAAAAGCCTACCTTAGTGCTAAATATCACAGCACTAGTGATGCAAAATGCTGGACTGCAGGTGCCAAGGGCTTGTTAGCAATGGCACTAATGGGGCAGCTATTTGAACTGCTAGTGCCAAGTCAGAGAACTAAGGTAAAAAAAGGAGCAGATCAGACACTAGGGCAGGAAACTGTGTGTATGTGTAGAAAAAAGAGATATATAGAGAGAAAGGTGGAGGCAGAGAGGAGGGAGGGATAGAAGGAGGAGGGACGAGGGAAAGATGGAGAGATGAAGGGAAAGTTTCCCAAATTCCACTATGCCTGAGGGGAAAATCTTAGAATCTAAATGATAGGGACAGTTTTGACCATCCAAAAGTCACTTGAGGAGAGACTTAAGTTGATGATATGAGAATTGCCCAAGAAAATTACTCTCACAGTGGAAAGAATCAGAGAATGAAAAGGGGAAAATTAAGGGGAAAAAAGAAAAGGACTAAAATTACCAAAGATACCATGAAAAAGAAGACTCAAAGATCTTAAAAATGAGCAGATAAAATTACACAAAAAACAGACCAAAAATATGGACTCCACAATTAATAAACAAGTTCAGGCATCTATAAATAAAGGTTGCACACCAAAGTAAAATGATTCAACATTTGATGAGACAGAAAATCCTGTTGAATGTGAGGAAAATATTGAATCACAACACTCTGTCCGCAAGTGATTCAAAAAGAGGTAAGAATTATTAGAGCAGAATTTATGGTCTATATAACTAAAATGGTGGGCAGAATTTTTTTAAATTAATAAAATTATAACTATTAAAATCAACTATTAAATATAATTAATATAAAATAAACATAATTATAATGTAAAATAATTTAATATATTATAATTATTTAGCATAACTAAAATTACTAAAATAAAAATAAGTTTAATCTATGATGTCTGTTTTCATATAAGAAACAGAGAAAATAAATTGGCAATACAAATAAACAAAAGTAAAGGAAAATCTAAAAGAAGACAAGCAAAACTAATATAATTCAAAAAAAATATGCCCATTATTAAAGAAAACATATTGCTCAAAAGCAGGATATATAGAACATGAATATATTTCAAATACAAGGATATAGGGGCAAAAACCTTAATGACATGATTCTGGAAATAATGGGAGAGAACATCTGAAAATTCTGAAATATAGTATATATTTAAGAATATAGAAATTGAAATACAAAATAATTTACAGATGTTCTGAAAGGAGAGGAGAGGAGAAGACAAAAAGAGAAAGGGGAAAAAAAAACATTTGAGGCTAAAAACTCCAAAATGCACAGTGGTAAAATTTAACAACTCATTCAGAAATAGGATCTGTTAATGATAAGAAGAAAGACCTTCAGATACGAGTAAAGAGAAATTTTAATGATCCAAGATGATTCTGAACCAACCAAATCATAAAATTCATATTGAAAAACTAAAAATCTAGAATGTCAAAGAAAGTTTTGAAAAGAAGTAGGGATGGGGGCAGCTAAGTGGCAAAGTGAATAGAGAACCAGTCCTGAAGTCAGGAAGACCTGAGTTCAAATCTGATCTCAGACACACTGTGTGACCCTGGCCAAGTCACTTAACCTCAATTGCCTCAGCAAAAAGCAAAAAGGAAAATAAAAAAAAGAAAGAAGAGAAAAAGAAAAGAGGTAGGGATGAAGGAGTGAAAGCAGTTCCAGACTTCAAAAAGGGAGAAATCATCAAAACCCCCTTTGTTGTTGTTTTTTTTTTTAATAGTGGGATATATAAATGGAATAAAATAGGTAATGGAGAATCATTAGTTATAAAATCTGTAACCCATAAAGTACAAACTAATTAGGGGGAAAACTTATCTGAAAAACAAATTTGAAAATTATAAAGCAATCTGGCAGAAAATGGATTCAGACCAACATTCCACAACATTCTAAATGCACATACAATCTTTTTTTTTTTCCACTGAGGCAATTGGTGTTAAGTGACTTGCCCTGTGTCACATAGCTAGGAAGTATTAAATGTCTGAGGTAGTATTTGAACTCAGATCCTACTGACTTTCACATAAGATCTTAAAATCAAAGATCATATCATACAAAAATTTTTTAAAGAGAACATATATACCTCTCACAGTTATGGGTAAGTGATATATTATTATATAAAAAAAGATATAGAAGCAATTGCAGTAGGTAAACCCAAATACAATCTATAAAATACATGTTAAACAAAATTAAACAATTAAACAAAAAAATTAACACTATACTTAGACAAAAAGAAAGAGTGTAGAGGGATAAGCACATTCTAAATGGATCTTTGCAAATTAATAAAAAAAAATAAGATATGGAATTTGTTTGCCTTGACTATACATAATACTGTGTGATTTTGCTTTTCTTGCCTTCTCAATAGGAAGAGAGAAGGAAAGTAGGAGGGATAGGATTCAGAATTATTGAAAATGAGATAAATTGAATTTTAAAAAGCAGGACATGCCAAATGTTTCCAGTGACCCAATGCAAAAATTATGCCATTCCAAACAGACATCTGAATTTACTCCATGCTGTATCATACACTCTAGCTCAAAAAAAGGAAAGAGAAACAAAATCCAATGAATTACAAGGATGTGAGCAATTCCTCAAAGAGGATTAAATACTTGGGGTAAACTAGAAAATAATCTTTTCAATAAACAAATGAATGGCAAGATGAGACTTGTGATCTAGGCACCCCCAATAAGAGAAAGGACTCAAGTTCCAAAATTCTCTATTCAATCAGGCAACTTGAATCCAAAGCAGGATGTGAAATTTCTGCCTCTGCCTTGTTTTCTTTGTCTTATTGTCCCTATCTTTCTTTGTTTCTGCCTATATATCCTTTTCGTGTTTGGCCATGTTTCAATCACATCCGATTTTTCATGACCCCATTTGGAGTTTTCTTAGTAAAGAACTGGAATAGTTTGATGTTTTCTTCTCCAACTCATTTTAGAAATGAGAAAACTGAGACAAATAGGGTTAAGTGATTTCTTTGGGATCACATAGCTAGTAAGTGTCTGAGACCATACATGAACTCAGGAAAATAAGTTCAAAAAGATGTTCTATCCACTGTGGCATATAGATGCCCAGTTTATATCTTAGTCATTTTCAATATTCCCCATAGAAGCAGGAGAAAACACAAAAAGACAAAAAACAAAGACTTCTATATTTTGGGACCACATGTTGACCATGGTGGGGGCGGCCCCTAGAGGACTGTTTAAACAACATTGTCTCTATCACACCAAAAAGACTTCTCCTGGGCTGTCTTATAGGTTACTGATAGAACAATTCTGGTTGACTCAGATATCAATCATCTTATATACAACTCTCTAGACACAAGGACTAGATGACCAAATAGGAGTTGCAATGTTGTTTCAGTAAAGTGTATCTTCCACAGCAAGAGACCCTTGGCCACCAATAAAATAAATAAATAAAAAACAAAAAACACCACCTATTTTCTCCCTCAGTTAGTAGAATAAAATAATTCTCAATAGGATCTTAAATTTCCTTGGGGAAAAAAACTATTTGTTTTAAATCATAAGCAAAATTGCATGTGCCAAATATATGCCACTTTCAAAATATAGCAGGACTCGGCGTCTAGTCTTACTCTCTCTGTTCCCCACACTGTCTGCTTTTCCTTGATTTTATTATTTATTTAAGCCCTCTCTTGGTTTATTAGCCTGACAGGAACCCAGGTAATTACGCTGTCTTCCCCATCCTACAGTAAGTTGTGCATTGGTCTTTTTGAATGCATCCAAAATTTAGTGCCACTGCTACATTTCTCAAAACAAATAAAAGATTTGTGAACCAGTTACCAAGCGTCCAACTTAATTAATTGGCATTTGTTTTTTGGGTTTTTTTTTTCCTGCATTCTCATACAATTGAGGCCTTGTAAGAAGTAGGTGCTCCTCTGATCAGGCTGTGTTTCTTTATAGGGAAACTTTCCAAAAATCATCCTACCCTATGTAACCTAAGATCCTAGCTAGTAAAAGATGGATAGTTGCACCCAAAAAGTAAAACTTGTGGGATAAGACATGGACATGCACATATATACATAGGGGTCTACTACATGTAAAGGAAAAGTAATAGATATACACTATCTTAAGGAAGTCAATTTAGCATGAGGTGTGTGTGGTGGGGAGAGAATGGGGAGGAAAGCCTAATGGAAATTGTCTCCCTGAGCAGCTATTTAAATGGCTCTTGAGACTTGCTATATACCTCCTAGATCTATAATAGTGCTGTTTAAGATACAAGAAGCATTATTACCATTAACTACATATTCAGTGTTGCCAGAAATAAAATCATAGAGAGATAGCTGGGGATGATTTTGGAAAATTAAGGTTTACTTCTTTTTTTTTAAATCTTAGGCCTCTATCACATTTTGAGATCCAAAATAATAAGATGTGAGAGAAGCTTTAAAAATCTAACTCATTAGAATTGGCTTTCTTTAACCCTTTGATTAATTCAATGTGTAGTGATACTCAAATTCAGATATCTTATACTGATTTCTCTGGGCAATAAACATATTATGGGGTAGGTAATAAATACTGGATTCAGAACAATTTTGTTGTTTAACAATTTATCTATCAATGATAAAATCATGTATGGAGAATGTGTGGTCTATTTTTTTTTATTTTATTTTATTTTATTTTTTTTTTTTTGCTGAGGCAATTGGGGTTAAGTGACTTGCCCAGGGTCACACAGCTGTTACATGTCTGAGACCAGATTTGAACTCAGGTCCTCCTGACTTCAGGGCTGGTGCTCTATCCACTGCGCCACCTAGCTGCCCCATGTGTGGTCTAAACAAAACAAAATTGTGCTCAAACCTTATCTCTAAAGTTGAACCAAATTCTTTAATGTTTCTATATTTCAGTTTATCCAAGCATAAAATTTAGCTAATAATAATTGAATACCTCAATTTTTTACCTTCAAAGTAAGGGACACATAACCCTAAAGGTCATAGCATGTCCTTGAGGAACATTTGATAAATATCAGAGAGTGGGAAGATGGGTCATACACTCCTTCTCTACATAACACAATTATAGGCTTGTCTCCAAAGCATCTACACCCTACATAGTAGCAAATGATGATAGTAATGTAATATTTGAAAAACATAAAGATCCAAGATTTTGGGACAGGAAATTACTACTTGACAAAATGGCTTAAAAAAGGCTGGAAAGAACTTTGCCAAAACCTAACTCTCAACCAATATCTCAAACCATATACCAAAATAAGGTTAAATGGGTACATGATTTAGATATAAATGATGATATAATAAGTAAATCAGGGGAGCACAGAATATTTTGCCTGTCATATTTATGGATAAGACAAGAATTTATGATCAAACAAGAGATAGAGATAATTACAGGATGCAAAATGGATGATACTGATTGAAGAAATTCAAATTAAAACACCATTGAGATATCACTTTATAGCTACCATGTTGACAAATGTGACAAAAAAGGAAAATGACAAATGTTGAAGAATATTTGGGGGGCAAAGGGACACTAATGCATTGCTGGTCAAGTTGTTAATGGGTCTTATGCTGGAGAACAATTTTGAACTATGCCTAAGGAGCTATTAAACTGCATACACTCAACTTAGCAACACTACTATCTCATAGAGGTCTGTACCCCATAGAGATGAAAAAAAGGGAGAAAGACTTATTAACCCAAAACATTTATAATAGTTTTTTTTCAGTGACAAGAATTGGAAATTGAGGGGATGACAATCAATTGATGAATAGGATATGTCTATGAACAAGCTATGATATATAATTGTCATTTTATACTATTGGCTATGAGAAATTATGAGCAAAATGCTTTCTAAAAAAAACCCAGGAAGATTTATATAAAGCAATGCAAAGTGAAGTGAGCAAAACAATAAGAACAGTGTTCATAGTAACTGCAGTATTGTAAAATGATAAGCTGTGAATGGCAGCTATTTTCAACAATAAAATGATCCAAAACATTTCCAAATAACTTATAATAAAAATGCTAACCATCTCCAAAGAAAAAAATTGATAGTCTGTATGCAAATTGTAGCATACTTTTTAAAAAAATAATCTTAATTACTCTTGAGTTTATTTTTGGTTTGTTTTCTTTTGTAACATGGACAATTTGGAAATGTTTTGCTTGACAACACATGTATAATCTTTACCAAACTGCCTGCTTTCTCAAGGAAGGGAATAAGGTAGAGCCAGGAAAGACAATTCAGAACTTTAAATTTTAAAAATGAATGCAAAAAAAGTTTACATCTAATTGAGAGAAATATTAAATGTAAAAAAGTAGATGTATATTATATATATATGAGGTGCTAATTTTTAGTGATAGAAGAATATTATCAAAATAATCTGTGAACTATTTCCTTTGAGAGTCTATGAGCAGGGGCAACTAGGTGGCGGAGTGGATAGAGCACCAGCCCTGAAGTCAGGAGGACTGGAGTTCAAATCTGGTCTCAGACACTTAACCCCTCCTAGTTGTGTGACTCTGGGCAAGTCACTTAACCCCAATTGCCTCAGCAAAAAAGCAAAAATAAATAAATAAATGAGAGAGAGTCTATAAGCATCCACAAAAATATTTTTTGTGTTGTTTAATTTCAGCAAACATTAATAAAGAGATTATTGTGTAGAAAACACCATTATAGAAACTGAAGGGGAGGAAAGAAGGAAGAAAAGGAAGGAAGAAAGAAGGAAAGAAAGGAAGGAAGGAAGGAAGGAAAGAAGAAAGAAAGAAAGAAAGAAAGAAAGAAAGAAAGAAAGAAAGAAAG
>JAJPUD010032630.1:0-10794 GCA_023553655.1 Myrmecobius fasciatus
ATGTGAGTTCCTTTATTTCATCTCTTTATTTTAGGGACCATGCTTGTCCTTTTAACTGTCCTTACTTAGCCTGGCATATAAAAGCACTCACTAAATATTTGTCAACTGACAGTACTTTGGGTTCTTTGGACCAGCATTTTTATTATTATTATTATTATTATTAAAGCTTTTTATTTACAGAACATATGAGTAGTTTTTCCACATTGGCTTTTGCAAAACTTTCTGTTCCAAATTTTTCCCTCCTTCTCCCCACCCCCTCCCCTAGATGGCAGGTAGTCTAATACATGTTAAATATATTAAAATATATGATAAATACAACATATATATACATATCTATATAGTTATCTTGCAGCACAAGAAAAATCAGATCTAGAAAGAGAAAGAAAAAAAAATCTGAGAAGGAAAAAATAATGCAAGCAAACATCCACAGAAGTAGTTAAAATGCTATGTTGTGGTCCACAATTAGTTCCCACAGGCCTCTTTCTGGGTGTATATACCTTTCTTCATCACTGAACAATAGGAACCGGATTGAGTCACCTCATTGTTGAAGAGAGCCATGCCCATCAGAATTGATCATTGTATAGTCTTGTTATTGCCGTGTATAATGATCTCCTAGTTCTGCTCATTTCACTTAGCATCAGCTCATGTAGGTCTCTCCAGGCCTCTCTGAAATCATCTTGTTGGTCATTTCTTACAGAACAATAATATTCCATAACATTCATATACCATAATTTATTGAGCCATTCTCCAATTGATGGCCATCCATTCAGTTTCCAGTTTTTTGTCACTACAAAAAGGGTTGCCACAAACATTTTTGCACATGTGGGTCCCTTTTGTGGACCAATATTAAAAACCTCCCTGTAACGCATCAGTGACATTGGAGAAATCATTTCATCTTTTTGACCCTCATTTTCCTCATTTGTAGAAAAGGATAGAGTTAGACAGGAGTGGTAAATGTTTAACAACAGCTCTATCAAAAAGCCACAAGTTTTCAAACACATTTTTAACTGTAATCTGCAATATTAACATGTTTTCCATTACTTTTTAAAATTAATCATCAAAATAATAAATCAAGTCTTGATTTAGAGCATTTGCTGATTTCTGACATAAAAATTAAAAATCAAGCCTCGAACCAGCACATCTCTTGGCTAGAACATAGAATATCTGCAAGAAAATTATATGAGGTAAAACTGGAAAAAGCTTTTTCTTTTTTTTTTATTTTTCTTTTTATTTTTTTTATAAAGCTTTTTATTTACAAAACATATGAGTGACCTTTCAACATTGACCTTTGCAAAAAAACTTTTTTTCCCCAAGCTTTTCCTTTCCTTCCCCCCACCCCCCACCCCTAGATGACAGGTAATCTAATACATGCTAGATAGGATAAATTATATGACAAATACAATACATGTATACATATCTATAGAGTTATCTTACTGCACAAGAAACATCAGATCTAGAAAGAGAAGAAGAAAAAAACAACCTAAGAAGGAAAACAAAATGCATGGAAATATTCACAGAAAGCGTTAAAATGCTGTGTGGTGGTTCACTCTCAGTTCCCACAGGCCTCTCTCTGGATGTATATGACTATCTTCATCGCTGAACAATAGGAACTGGTTTGAATCACATCATTGTTGAAGAGAACCATGTCCATCAAAATTGATCATCGTATAGTTTTGTTGCTGTGTATAATGTTCTCCTGGTTCTGCTGATTTCACTCAGCATCAGTTCATGCAAGTCTCTCCAGGCCTCTCTGAAATCCTCCTGTTGGTCATTTCTTACAGAACAATAATATTCCGTAACATTCATATACCATAATTTATTCAGCCATTCTCCAATTGATGGGCATCCTTTCAATTTCCAGTTTCTTGCCACTACAAAAAGGGCTGCCACAAACATTTTTGAACATGTGGGTCCCTTTCCCTCCTTTAAAATCTCTTTGGGATATAGGCCCAGTAGAAACACTGCTGGGTCAAAGGGTATGCACTGTTTGATAACTTTTTGAGCATAGCTCCAAATTGCTCTCCAGAATTGTTGGATCCGTTCACAGTTCCATCAACAATGTATCAGTGTCCCAGTTTTCCCACATCCCCTCCAACAGTTATCATTATCATTTCCTGTCATTTTAGCCAATCTGACAGGTGTGTAGTGGTATCTCAGAGTTGTCTTAATTTGCATTTCTCTGATCAATAGTGACTTGGAGCACCTTTTCATGTGACCGGAAATAGTTTCAATTTCTTTGTCTGAAAATTGTCTGTTCATATCTTTTGACCATTTATCCATTGGAGAATGGCTTGAATTCTTATATATTTGAGTCAATTCTCTATATATTTTAGAAATGAGGCCTTTATCAGAACCTTTGGATGTAAAAATATTTTCCCAGTTTACTGCTACCCTTCTAATCTTGTCTGCATTCATTTTGTTTGTACAAAAACTTTTTAACTTGATATAGTCAAACTTATCTATTTTGTGATTAATGATGACCTCTAGTTCTTCTTTGGTCACAAATTCCTTCCCCCTCCACAGGTCTGAGAGGTAAACCATCCTACATTGTTCTAATTTGTTTATAATATCATTCTTTATGCCTAGATCATGAATCCATTTTGACCTTATCTTGGTATATGGTGGTAGGTGTGGGTCAATGCCTAATTTCTTCCAGACTAGTTTCCAATTATCCCAGCAGTTTTTGTCAAATAGTGAGTTTTTATCCCAAAAACTGGGGTCTTTGGGTTTATCAAACACTAGATTACAATTGTCATTGAGTATTTTGTTCTGTGAACCTAACCTATTCCACTGATCCACTACTCTATTTCTTATCCAGTACCAAATGGTTTTGGTGACCACTGCTTTATAATATAGTTTTAGATCTGGTGCAGCTAGGCCACCCTCATTTGCATTTTTTTTTCATTAATTCCCTTGAAATTCTTGACCCTTTGTTTTTCCAGATGAATTTTGTTGTTATTTTTTCTAGTTCAGTTAAATAATCTCTTGGGAGTTTGATTGGTATAGCACTAAATAGATAGATTAGTTTAGGTAGTATTGCCATCTTTATTATATTCGCTCGACCTATCCAAGAGCACTTCATGTTTTTCCAATTGTTTAGATCTGACTTTATTTGTGTGGAGAGTGTTTTGTAGTTTTGCTCATATAGATCCTGACTTTCCCTTGGCAGATATATTCCCAAATATTTTATACTATCGATAGTTATTTTGAATGGAATTTCTCTTTGTATCTCTTGCTGTTGCATTTTGTTGGTGATGTATAAAAATGCTGATGATTTATGTGGATTTATTTTGTATCCTGCAACTTTGCTAAAGTTGTGGATTAGTCTAATAGTTTTTTAGTTGATTCTCTAGGGTTCCCTAAGTAGACCATCATATCATCTGCAAAGAGTGATAATTTGGTTTCCTCATGACCTACTCTAATTCCTTTAATCTCTTTTTCTTGTCTTATTGCCAAGGCTAGCATTTCTAATACAATATTGAACAGTAATGGTGATAGTGGACAACCTTGTTTCACCCCTGATCTTATTGGGAATGGTTCCAGTTTATCACCATTACATATGATGCTAGCTGATGGTTTTAAATAGATGCTACCGACTATTTTAAGGAAAAGTCCATTAATTCCTATACTCTCTAATGTTTTTAATAGGAATGGATGTTGGATTTTATCAAATGCTTTTTCTGCATCTATTGAGATTATCATATGGTTTTTGTTAGTTTGGTTATTAATATAGTCAATTATGTTAATAGTTTTCCTAATATTGAACCATCCCTGCATTCCTGGTATAAATCCTACTTGGTCATGGTGTATTATTCTAGGAATGATTTTCTGTAATCTCTTTGCTAATATTTTATTTAAGATTTTTGCATCAATATTCATTAAGGAGATTGGTCTATAATTTTCTTTCTCTGTTTTTGTTTTACCTGGTTTAGGTATCAGTACCATGTCTGTATCATAAAAAGAGTTTGGTAGGAGTCCTTCATTCCCTATTTTTTCGAATAGTTTATATAATATTGGAGTTAACTGTTTTTTAAATGTTTGGTAGAATTCACATGTAAATCCATCTGGTCCTGGGGATTTTTTCTTAAGGAGTTGATTAATGACTTGTTCTATTTCTTTTTCTGAAACTGGAATATTTAAGTAATTTATTTCCTCTTCTGTTAATCTGGGCAATCTATATTTTTGTAGATATTCCTCCATTTCACTTAGGTTATCAAATTTATTGGCATACAGTTGGGCAAAGTAACTCCTGATTATTGCTCTAATTTCCTCTTCATTGGTGGAAAGTTCTCCCTTTTCATTTTTGAGACTAACAATTTGATTTTCCTCTTTCCTTTTTCTAATTAAATTAACTAGAGGTTTATCTATTTTGTTGGTTTTTTCATAAAACCAACTTTTAGTTTTATTTATTAATTCAATAGTTTTTTTACTTTCAATTTTACTAATCTCTCCTTTTATTTTTAGGATTTCAAGTTTGGTATTTGATTGGGGGTTTTAATTTGTTCTTTCTCTAGCTTTTTTAGTTGCAAGCCCAATTCATTGATTTTCTCTTTTTCTATTTTATGCAAATAAGCATCTAGAGATATAAAATTTCCCCTTATTACCGCTTTGGCTGTATCCCACAAATTTTGGTATGTGGTCTCATTATTGTCATTCTCTTGAATGAAATTAGTAATTGTGTCTGTAATTTGCTGTTTCACCCATTCATTCTTTAGGATAAAATTATTTAGTTTCCAATTGCTGAAAAAGCTTTTTCTCTTACAATATATTGACTGTAACATACTGTGACTTAGAAAGTCAACTGTGAGAAACTTAGAGAACTTGGATTTTACTCAGCACTTCCATCCAGTGGAATAGATGGGCATAACAGCAAAGATAAACAATTGCCTAGCTGTAGTTCCTTCCTGTTGAATACAATAATAGTGATAGCTAAAAAATGACTACATATTTAATGGTATATAACATTTATGTCCAAGGCCCTGTCCTTGACCTTCTTTTCTTTCTTTAATCTTTCTCCCTTGTCAAACATATTCACTCCCATGAATTAAATTATCACCTCAATGCAGATGCTTCTCAATTTATATTTTCAATCCTTATTTCTCCTCTAAGCTTCTGTGTCATATGGAGCCTATTGACCTGTATATCCCATTAACCCCTTAAAATCAACATGCTCATTGTTAATTTTACCAAATTCTCCCCCTAAAACCTAGACCTACTCCTAAACTTCTCTGCTTTTGTTGATATTACAAACCTTTGGCTTAAAACTTATTAGCTATCTTTCACTTTTCCTTTTATCAGACTTCCCTCTCATATTTGATGAGTTTCAAAAATCATTTAGTATCTCTCTGCTCCATCTTTTCCATTCTACTTCCACAGTGAAAACCCTAATTCAAGGTCTTTTGCTTAACTATTTTCCTAATCTCCTAAACTAGTCATCCTACCTACATTATCTCCTGACTAAACTGTTCTTTACTCCCCTAAATTTTCCTAATCCACTGTTCTTTCTATTACTCTTATAGTTAAAAATCTTCTTGGTTCTATTTCTTACAAAGTATCAATATCTTATTAAGGCATCCAAGACTATCCACAATATTTGTTCAAACTACCTTTCCAGTCTTATACCATACTACTCTATGTTCTTGCCAAATTTACTATTTCTCATTGATGAGGTCCTGAATGGTGGGGGTGGTAGGCAGAGAAAAACTGAAGAATTTATAAAATTGATCCCTGAGGTAGGCAGAAAGAAGACTCTGATAGAGATCAGTTTAGCTCCCTGATCCTACCCTCTGGGGAAGGTTATGGGCAATCTCACTTTGCCATGTTATATCCCTGAGGTTAAATTTCCCCTATAAATCTATTTAGGGCCATGCCACACTTACTGCCCTTTTTGGGTTAGTCTGCCATGACACTCTGTCTCATGGTGTCTTTCCCCTTACCCCTACCCCATGCTATGTGGTACCCCTCCTAACCCTCCTCTCAGACCCCACTTCTTATTGCTAACTAACTCTTTTAGAGTGCTAAGCCACTTTCATGATTTAGACTGCCAGCTAAGGGCATGTCCCAACCTTGTGGGATGTCTCCTTTCTCCTAGTAAAGAACAAGCAGTGGAATTTGCCTTTCTATTATTAATTATTAAAACCACTTTCTGCGTTCTCCCAACACTATTTCATATTTACCATTCCTGGTGTCTGCTGTATCCCATCATTTTATCTGTAATCCTTCCCTTAAATAAACCTACCTTTTGGCTAAGAGAATGGTCAGTGTGAATTTTTCACATGACGAAACCCTAACATTTGGTGCCTTGAAATATCTGATGTCTATTGCAGCCACATCACTCATCTCTTGCTCTTATCCCCCCCTCTCCTTTCTCTATGCTCTTGCTTCTTGCTATCATCCTTACCTGGAAAAGACTCTTCCTCTCTTTACCCTATTATATTTTTCTTTAAATTTTTAAAAATTTTAATTTTGGGGATTTTCCCAGAGGCGGAGCCAAGATAGCGGAGTGAAAACATGACTCTCTGCGTCCTTCTCCGATCTTCTCTCAAATCAACAATAAAATAACCCTCTGAACTGATCTTCAAGTCAACGACTCCAGAAACATTAGGACACTGCTTGCAGATATCTCTGAAAAACTTCTTATCAGGTCTGTTTAACTTGGACAGAGGGATAAACAATTTACTTGGTGCAACCCGGAAGTGAGGGTGGGACTCAGCTCAGCATGGCAGAAACTCCAAACTCCAAACTCCAAACACCTGGAGTTTATCTGAGGCACTCCGGACACTCTGCCCTGATTGGGGGCAGGTGTTCTTACACATTTGCCTTGTTTAAGGAGTAATTCGAAGTTAGTCCTAGCCCCCACCAGCCCAGCACCTTAAGTTAATTCGCCGAATTGCCCCAGGGCAAACGCAGCCACTGCTCTTTTAACCTTAAACAGACCTCCACGTTATCTAAAAAAAAAAAAAAATGAAGAAGCAAAAGAGAGCTCTCACCACAGACAGCTTTTATCGAGAGAAAGAAGGGCAGACCCCACATTCTGAGGTTCATTTAGACAAAACTCCAGAGGAAGTCAGCAAGGACCATCACTGGTCCCCTTTTCAAAAGGCCTTTCTAGAACATTGCATAAAGAATCTCAAAAGAGAGCTGGAGGATAAATGGGAAAATAAACCGAAATCAGTGCAAGAAGGATAAAATTTCTTGCAAGAAGGATATAATGCCCTGCAAAAGAGATATAAAAAAGACACCAATTTATTGAAAAATAAAATTAGTGAAGTGGAAAAAGAGTACAATGAACAAAAAAATTCAATTGGCCAGTTACAAAAGGAGCTAAAAATGGTAACTGAAGAAAACAACACTTTAAAAATAAGAATTGAACAAATGCAAGTGAATGACTCAATAAGACTTCAAGAATCACACAAAAACAAAAAAAAATGAAAAAATAGAAAAAAATATGAAATATCTCCTAGGAAAAACAACTGACTTGGAAAATAGATCTAGGAGCAACAATTTAAGGATTATTGGAATTCCTTAAAGCCATGATGAAAAAAAGAATCTAAACACTATCTTCCAGGAAATCCTGAAAGAAAACTGCCCTGAGGTTGTAGAATCAGAAGGCAAAATCACCATTGAAAGAATTCAGCGATCACCTCCTGAAAGAAACCTCAAAATTAAAACTCCAAGGAATATTGTGGCTAAATTTCAGGACTGTCGCACCAAGGAAAAGATTCTGCTAGCAGCTAGAAAGAAACAATTCAAATACCAAAGATCAATAATTAAAATAACACATGATCTGTCAGCTTCTACATTAAAGGATCGAAGGGCCTGGAACCAGGTATTCTGAAAGGCAAAGGAACTTGGATTACAGCCAAGAATAACCTATCCAGCTAGAATGAGCATTATCCTCCAGGGAAGAAGATGGTCATTTAATGATATAGGTGAATCACACATATCTTTCTTTTTTTTTTTTTTTCTTTTTTTTGCTTTTTGCTGAGGCAGTTGGGGTTAAGTGACTTGCCCAGGGTCACACAGCTAGGGGATGTTGAGTGTCTGAGACCAGATTTGAACTCAGGTCGTCCTGACTTCAGGGCTGATGCTCTATCTACTGTGCCACCTAGCTGCCCCGTATTTCACCTATTTCTAATGAAAAGACCAGATCTGAACAAAAAATTTGACCTACAAACACAGAACTCAAGGAAGCATAAAAAGGTAAAAAGGAAAGGACTCTTGATAAATTTATTTCTACTATTGGGATACTTAAAGTTTGGGGGTATAATTAACTAGATATTACTTTGATAATATGAAAAAGAAATCTAGAGGGGGAAAAGGTATCATACTGGGGAAAAGAGGAAAAAGGTGGTAAAATAAGAGTTAAAAAAAGGAGGTAAAAACAAGATAATATCTCATGAAGAGGCAAAGAAAACCTAATTTAATTGAGAGAAAGAAGGGAGGGAGATGAGCATTGTGTAAATCTTACTCTCATCAGTTTGGGCTCTAAAAATGTATATCAGACATTTGATTTCACAGAGAAACTTGTCTGTTGCTAGAGGGAAGTGGGAGGGAAAAGAGGAAAAGAAAGGGATAAACTAATAGAAGGGAAAATAGAAGAATCAGGGGAAAGGAGTAAAAAAAGGGGGAGGGATCTAAAGGATGGAGGATTATTTGGGGGAGGGGGTCATCAAAAGCAAAATACTGAGGAGGGGGGAAGGGAGAAAGGGGAAAGGAAAGGGAAAAACATAACTAGGGTAAGTAAGATGGTAGGAAATACAGAATTAGTTATTCTAACTGTGAATGTGAATGGGATGAACTCTCCCATAAAGCGGGAGCAGATATCAGACTGGATTAAAAACCAGAATCCCACAATATGTTGTCTACAAGAAACACATCTAAAACATAGTCACATATATAGGATGAAGGTAAAAGGCTGGAGCAGAACATATTATGCTTCAGGTGAACAAAAAAAAACAGGGGTAGCAATACTTATCTCAGATCAAGCAAAAGCCAAGATAGAGCTAATGAAAAGAGATAAGAAAGGGAACTATATTTTATTAAAGGGTACCATAGATAATGTAGCAATATCTATACTAAATATATATGCACCAAGTGCAATAGCATCCAAATTCCTAGGGGAGAAATTAAGAGAGATGCAAGAAGAAATAGACAGCCAAAAAATACTAGTGGGGGCTTTCAACCTTGCTCTCTCAGAATTAGATAAATCAAACCACAAAATAAATAAGAAAGAAACTAGGGAGGTAAACCAATTGCTAGAAAAGTTAGATACGATAGATCTATGGAGAAACTTGAATGGAGACAGTAGGGAGTTTACTTTTTTCTCAGCGGTCCATGGAACTTATACTAAAATGGACCATGTATTAGGGCATAAAAACCTCAAAATCAAATGCAGAAAGGCAGAAATAGTAAATGCATCCTTTTCAGATCATGATGCAATAAAAATCACATGCAATATAAGGCTAGGAAAAAATAGACCGAAAGTTAATTGCAAATTAAATAATCTAATCCTGAAGAATGAATGGGTGAAAGAGCAAATCATAGACACAATCAATAATTTCATCCAGGAGAATGACAAGAAGGAGACAACATACCAAAATTGGTGGGATACGGCCAAAGTGGTTATAAGAGGCAATTTTATATCTCTAGATGCTTACTTGCATAAAAGAGAGAAAGAAAAAATCAATGAATTGGGCTTATTATTAAAAAAAAACTAGAAAAAGAACAAATTAAAAACCCTCAATTAAATACCAGATTGGAAATTCTAAAAATAAAAGGGGAAATTAATAAAATTGAAAATAAGAAAACTATTGAATTAATAAATAAAACTAAGAGTTGGTTTTATGAAAAAACCAACAAAATAGATAAGCCTTTAGTTAATTTGATAAGAAAAAGGAAAGAGGAAAGTCAAATTGTTAGTCTCAAGAATGATAAGGGAGAACTTTCCTCCAATGAAGAGGAAATTAGAGCAATAATTAGGAGTTACTTTGCCCAACTTTGTGCCAGTAAGTTTGATAATCTAAATGAAATGGAGGAATATCTACAAAAATATAGATTGCCTAGGTTAACAGAAGAGGAAATAAATTATTTCAATAGCCCCATATTAGAAAAAGAAATAGAACAAGCTATTAATCAACTTCCTAAGAAAAAATCTCCAGGGCCAGATGGATTTACATGCGAATTCTACCAAACCTTCAAAGAACAATTAATTCCAATACTATACAAACTATTTGAGAAAACAGGGACAGAAGGTATATTGCGAAATTCCTTCTATGAGACCGATATGGTGCTGATAGCTAAACCAGGTAGGGTGAAAACAGAGAAAGAAACCTATAGACCCATTTCCCTAATGAATATTGATGCAAAAATTTTACATAAGATATTAGCAATGAGATTACAAAAAGTCATCTCCAGGATAATACACTATGACCAAGTAGGATTTATACCAGGGCTGGTTCAATATTAGGAAAACTATCAACATAAATATTTATATTAATATCAATAATTAACCAAACTAACAAAAACCAATGATTATCTCATAGATGCAGAAAAAGCATTCAATAAAATCCAACACCCATTCCTATTAAAAACACTAGAGAGTATAGGAATAAATGGGCTTTTCCTTAAAATGATCAGTAGCATTTACTTAAAACCATCAACAAGCATCATATGTAATGGAGACAAACTAAAACCATTTCCAATAAGATCAGGAGTGAAACAAGGCTGCCCACTGTCACCATTACTATTTAATATTGTATTAGAAATTTTAGCTTTGGCAATAAGAGAAGAAAA
>JAJPUD010032631.1:0-11808 GCA_023553655.1 Myrmecobius fasciatus
CTGTTGGAGGGGATGTGGGAAAACTGGGACACTGATACATTGTTGGTGGAACTGTGAACGGATCCAACCATTCTGGAGAGCAATTTGGAGCTATGCTCAAAGAGTTATCAAACAGTGCATACCCTTTGACCCAGCAGTGTTTCTACTGGGCCTATATCCCAAAGAGATTTTTAAGGAGGGAAAGGGACCCAGATGTGCAAAAATGTTTGTGGCAGCCCTTTTTGTAGTGGCAAGAAACTGGAAATTGAAAAGATGCCCATCAATTGGAGAATGGCTGAATAAATTATGGTATATGAATGTTATGGAATATTATTGTTCTGTAAGAAATGACCAACAGGAGGATTTCAGAGAGGATTGGAGAGACTTGCATGAACTGATGCTGAGTGAAATCAGCAGAACCAGGAGAACATTATACACAGCAACAAGACTATACGATGATCAATTTTGATGGACATGGTTCTCTTCAACAATGATGTGATTCAAACCAGTTGTTCTCCGATGAAGATAGTCATATACATCCAGAGAGAGGCCTGTGGGAACTGAGAGTGAACCACCACACAGCATTTTAACGCTTTCTGTGAATATTTCCATGCATTTTGTTTTCCTTCTTAGGTTGTTTTTTCCTTCTTCTCTTTCTAGATCTGATGTTTCTTGTGCAGTAAGATAACTGTATAGATATGTATACATGTATTGTATTTGTCATATAATTTATCCTATTTAGCATGTATTGGATTGCCTGTCATCTAGGGTTGGGGGGTGGGGGGAAGGAGGGGAAAAGCTTGGGGAAAAAAAGTTTTTTGCAAAGGTCAATGTTGAAAGGTCACTCATATGTTTTGTAAATAAAAAGCTTTATATATATATATAAAAAGAAACACTGCTGGGTCAAAGGGTATGCACAGTATGATAACTTTTTTTTCTTATTAAAGCTTTTTATTTGTATAACATATGTATGGGTAGTTCCCCAGCATTGATCTTTACAAAGCTTTCCATTACAAATTTTACCCCCAGTCCCCTTCCCTTCCCTAGATGGCAGGAAGTCCACTACATGTTAATAATGTTGAAATACTTGACAAGTTATGCAAGAAAAATCCTATCTACAAGAAAAAAAAAGAAAATCAGAGAAAGGCAACACAATGCAAGCAAACCTCAACAGAGATCATGAAAATTTTACGTTGTGGTCCATATTTCATATCCCTCTCTCTGGGTGTATATGGTTTTCTTCACTGAGCAATTGGAACTGGTTTGAGACAATTCTTTGTTGCAGAGAGCCATGTCCATCAGAATTGATCATCATGTAATATTGTTGTTGCCATGTATAATGTTCTCCTGGTTCTGCTCGTTTCACTCAACATCAGTTCATGCAAGTCTCTCCAGGCCTCTCTGACATCATCCTGCTGCTCGTTTCTTTTAGAACAATAATATTACATAGCATTCATGTACCATAATTTATTCAGCCATTTTCCAATTGATGGGCATCCACTCAGTTTCCAGTTTCTAGCCACTACAAAAAGGGCTGCCACAAACATTCTTGCACATGTGGGTCCCTTTCCTTCCTTTAAGATATCTTTGGGACACAAGCTCAGTAGAAACACTGCTGGGTCAAAGGGTATGCACAGTTTGATAACTTTTTGAGCATAGTTCCAAATTGCTCTCCAGAATGGTTGGATCCGTTCACAGTTCCACCAACAATGTATAAGTGTCCCAGGTTTCCCACATCCCCTCCAACATTCCTCATTATCTTTTCCTGTCATATTAGCCAATCTGACAGGTGCGTAGTGGTACCTCAGTTGTCTTAATTTGCATTTCTCTGATCAATAGTGATTTGGAGCAACTTTTCATATGACTAGAAATAGTTTTAATTTCATCATTTGAAAGAATTTGGACATTCTTGGCAATGGTTTCCAGGCCACTACAGGCAGGAGACCAGGGCTTGCTGCCAATGGAGAGACAATTTTAATCAGAGAGCAAGTCCAGCAGAGTGCTTCCCTGCAAATGGGGATGATTTGGCCATAGTGTAGACAAAATCAGAGTTCCCAGAGGGAAAGGAGGTTGCAACCTAAAATGGAGGGGAAATCTTGCTATTTCAAGATAGTAGCAAGAAGAGAGATTAAGGCTTAGTTCACAGAGAGTAACTGCAAACCTCAGGCCATAACTAATTTCTTGGATATAGTTTGACATGTGCTGTAGTCTACTTCTCAGGCTGGGGATCTTGGGAACAATTTTCTACCCCAGATGTGGGCTGCTTTGAACCCTATTTGATCTTCAAAGGCAGGTCACCTCTAGATTTTGCAATCCAAGAGTGGAGTACTTGCCCTACTTGAGAAGTGATCAGTAAATCTAGGACTCTATTCCAAAAACAATAACCCAGAATTTGACTTCAGTGAGGATGCTGAATGGGACCTCCTAAGGACCTTTCCACCATGGCTCCAAGGATTGGGTTCAAAGATGATGTTTCCAATAGACCTAGTCACCAAATTGCATCAGGACCTGAGTCTGGGAACCTAAGGCAATTGGGTAAGTCTCTGATGTTTTCTAAGCTAAGCCAATAGAGTCTTTTCCTCCTATATTTTCTGCCCACAGGTACAGTGGCCCTGGGGGTCAGAGGAGATCTAGCTTTTCAGAGAATTTATTCAAGTATTTTTAAAATTGACTAATCATTCCTCAAGACTGGGATTGAAAGGCACAATGGTGGTGCTGAGTAAGTGAACAGAATGAAAATATCTTAGCTAATGAAACTCACATAAAAATCACCTATATTAGGAACCCCCTCCCCCATAATTCCATGATTCTTTTTCCTCAGAGCATTTTTGGTACCCCAGAAGCTGGATCAGTATGACAGGGAAATACTCCCATCCACCAGGAAAACATACAAACCATAACCAAATCAGATGTGTAACCATGGATCACTGGCAATTGAATGAAATTAATGAGATACAGAAAAGTCAAGAACCCATTAAAAAAGAGATGATGATAATGCTTCATTATGATCTCCCACATCATCTTTATGGAGAACAAGCTAGAAAGAAAAAGGGGAAAACTCTAGGATTTGGAAACAAGAGCACCAAGCACAGAACTTACCTGAAATACAACCCCTATGAGAAAATCCCCAAAGATGAATTGCAGAAAGCTCATGACCTTTTCAGACAAGTTCCAGCACTATGCCCTGTCCTCACCATGCCTAAGTGAATGAAGGTATAAAGGTATAAATGTTCAGCACTAAGTTCTTAGGGAGTATTAGTCCATTGGTGCCCACCCCATTGGGCATGTAGTCTTATCACATTGACATTCCTCCTGGGGAGTTTTTCTTGCTTTTTGACAATCATCCCCTTTCTGAACTGTAGTGTAGATGAATATTCTAGGGCCATGCGTAAGGGACAAAGTGAAAGCTCCAGAGAGACTTCTGCTAAGGGAGTTGCATCCTCAGAAATTTGGGGAATTAAAGCACAGGTTTGTTCCCCTAGGAAATTTATTTATTTTGAATATGTATTACTTTATGAATCATGTTGGGAGAGAAAAATTAGAGGAAAAGGGAAAACCACCGGGAGATAAAAAAAATAACAGAAAAAAGAAGTGAACATAGCATGTATTGATTTACATTGTTTTCTTACTTATTTTTCTGGATGTAGATGGCATTTTCTCTCCAAAGTCCATTGGGATTGTTTTGGATCACTGAACCATTCAGAAAAAGCAAGTCTTTCATAGTTGATCATCGCACATTTTTGTACAATGTATTCCTGTTCTGCTAATTTTGTTCAGCATCAGTTCACATAAAGCTTTCCAAGGTTTTCTAAAATCAACTTGTTCATCATTTTTTATACAACAGTAATATTCCTTTATCTTCATATACCACAACCTGTTCAGTCATTCCACAATTGATGGGCGTCTCTTTGTTTTCCAATTCATTTTCTAATTCTTTGCTACCACAAAAAAGCTGCTACATTTTGGGTCCTTTTCCCTTCTTTCAGATTTCCTTAGGTTACTGCCCAAGCAATGGCACTGATAGGTCAAAGGGTTTTTAATAACCCTTTGGGCATAGTTCCAGATTGCTCTCCAGAATGGTTGGGTCATTTCACAATTTCACCAAAAATACATGATTGTCCCAGTTTTCTCACATCCCCTCCAACATTTATGATCATCCTGTCCTGTCATCTTGGTCAATCTGATATGTGTGAGGTGGTACTTCAGTTGTTTTAATTTGCATTTCTCTGATCAATAGTGATTTAGAGCATTTTTCCATATAACTATAGATGCCTTTAATTTCATTGTCTGAAAATTGTCTATTCATATCTTTTGACCATTTATCAATTGAGGAAAGATTTATATTCTTATAAATTTGACAGAGTTCTTTATGTATTTCAGAAATGAGGCCTTGATCAGAAACACTGGTTGTAAAGATCTTTTCCCAGGTTTGGATTTCCCTTTTAATTTTGTTTCCCTTGGTTTTGTTTGTACAAAACCTTTTGAATTTAGTGTAAAGGAAATTGTTCATTTTGCCTTTCATAATGTTCTTTAGGCCTTCCTTAATCACAAATTCCTCCCTTCTCCAAGGAGCAGATAGGTAAATTATCCCTTGCTCTCCTAATTAGTTTATGGGATCATCCTTTATGCCCAAATCATGTACCCCCTTTGACTTTATTTTAGTATGGGATGTGAGAGGTAAGTCTGTGCTCAGTTCCTGATGTATCATCTTCCAGTTTTCCAAGCCATTTGTGTCAAATAATGAGTTCTTATTTCAGAAGCTGGAGTTTAGGGGGTTATCAAATATTAGATTATTATAGGTCTTGATTATTGTGTAGTGTGTATCTACCTATTCCATTGATTCACCACTCTATTACTTAGCCAGTACCAAATGGGTTTGATGACTGCTGCTTTATAATATAGTTATAATTTTACTACTCTTAAGTCCCATACATTGTATTTTTTTTCTTGAATTTCTTTGATATTCTTGACCTTTTGTTCTTCTGGAAGAATTTTGTTATCATTTGTTTTAGTTCTATTAAAAAATATTTGGACAGTTTGGTATGGCACTGACAAAGCAGATCAATTTAGGCAGAATTGTCATTTTTATTACATTAGCTCAGCCTACCCTTGAGCCATTGATATTTTCTCCAATTTTTAGATCTGGCTTTATTTGTGTGAGAAGTATTTTGTAGTTTTGCTAATGCTTAGGTTTTATGAATGCTCTTTTGTTGGCTGTGTCCTGGAATTTTGATTACTGCTATCACTTAGGAACCTGCTTCTGATTTGTAATGGGTATGCTGAGAAGGTGAGAAAGCCCTTAAATTTCCCTACTTTCCAAAGTTATATGCTACCCACCAGTGCATACCTGCTATCAGGTATAGAAATGAATCCTTTTTCCTTTTACTAATTCCCAAGTCCCGGCTATTGCATCCACTTCAGCTTATTCTGCTAAATGGCCATCAGGTAGTGATGAAGCTTCAACCACTTTTGTTTGGGTGGTAATGCCCAAACCAGCAACCAAGTCTCTCTCATGTGGGAGGCAGGATAAGGTCACAGTAAAAAGTTTCATCCTCACTTGGCTCTTCTCAGCAATTCAGTGATTCAAGACAATTCCAGTGGAATTGGGATGGAAAATGTCATTCGCATCCAGAGAAAGACCTAGGAAGACTCAATGAGGTTGAAAGCATCCTATTTTCACCTTATTTTGTTTTTCTTTGTTTACTTTTTCTTTCTTTTTTTATCTTTTAGTTTGATTTTTCTTGAACAATATGACAAATATGGAAATATGTTTTTAAACCTGTTTCATATTGCTTGCTGTAAAGGGGGGAGGTAAGGAAGGCAGAGAGAAAAATTGAGAACACAAAGCCCTACAAAAAGGAATGTTGAAAACGATCTTTACAAGTTATTTGGGAAAATTAAAAACCATCCAGAAAAAAAAAGTTTCATCCACACTTTCCACTTTTGTATATAAGTGGGAGGATTCAGCATGTTTACACTGGTGCTTGCATATGTGTTCACACGTGTATTTACTCCTGTGTTTGCAACTTTGACGGTCAGATTAAATTTGGATAACAAAATCAATTTCAATTTAGCTAGCTCTCCAGAGGAAGGTGTGAATTCAGAAGTGCTTCAGCAGCCTGGGCTCGTACCATTAAGGGAGCAGCAAGACGAATGTCCTCAGTGCCAGCTACAGAATCCTCCTGGACAAGTCTTCCGTGTTCTTGTGTTAGTTCACTGTTGAGGGATCAGCAGCAGAGTGCCAGGTTTATTCCATGTCTGTACCCCAGATCTTCTAATAGTATTAGGGGTAAAGCAAAGCACTTTGAAAGCGCCCCCTGAGGAGAGCCTTTGTGCCTAGGCAGAGGAAAAGAAATGGAGGATTCCCACGGATCAGGCTGCTCCAGGGAAATCTAGCTTCCTAGGGTCAGGCTAGTCCAGGTTCTACTTGCCTCCTCCTCCTCCTTAGAGGCAGCAAGACCTCCTAATCTTACTCACTGTCCAAGGCGGAGTCCGCCCCTCCCCCTTCCTTGTCTCTTCTGCCCTCCCGTTTTCACACCTCTCCACGTCCCCGCCCATCAGTCTCCCTGAGATATATAAGCAGCAGTACCCAGCCCCAGCTCATTTCCCCCTGGCTCACAGAGCTGAAGGCTCCTGGTTCCCCTCCTCGGCCCAGCTCTCCGCCACAGGTTCCTTGTGCGCCTGAAGCCCAGTTCCACCTCCTCGCAGCCTATTCCTCAAGCCCCACTTGGTCCTTCGGAGGAGGATTCCCTTTCAGTCTCCCTTTCCCTGGGGTCCCGCTCTCCGCCGCTGACTGCCCGGCCGCCCAGCCCTCCCCAAGATGCCTCGCGTCCTGATCAAGAGGGGCACGTGGAGCAACAGTGAGGACGAAATCCTCAAAGCGGCCGTCATGAAATACGGCAGCCACCAATGGGCGCGGGTTGCCTCCCTGTTGCCCTGCAAATCCCCAAGGCAGTGCAAGACCCGCTGGACCCAATGGCTCCACCCGAGCCTCAACAAAAGCGACTGGGCCAGGGAGGAGGAGGAGATCCTTCTGCACCTGGCCAAAGCCATGCCCGGCCAGTGGCGCGCCATCGCCTCCTTGCTGGGCGACAGGACGGCTGCTCAGTGCTTGCAGCACTACGAATTGCTCCTGGACGGGGCTGCCCAAAGGGACGGCGGCGAAGGGGGGAGGGCGGAGGATCCGCGCCAACTTCGGCCTGGAGACGTGGATCCCAAGCCGGAAACGAAGCTGGCCAGACCCGATCCCATCCATATGGACGAGGACGAACTGGACATGCTCCCCGAGGCCAGAGCCCGCCAGGCCAACACTCAGGAAAAGAAGGCCAACAGGAAAGCCAGAGAGAAGCAGCTGCAAGTAGCCCGGCGCCTGGCCGCTCTCCAGAAGGCCAGGGAACTCGGGGCCGTGGCCAGAGAACTGGGCAGCAAAAGGAGGAAGGCGGCAGGAGTCCATTACAATGCCGAAATTCCCTTCCAAAAGAAGCCCGCTCCGGGCTGCCATGACACCTCTGCAGAAAGCCTCCCGGGCCTGGCTGTGGACTTCCACAAGCTACAACAAGGAGATCTCGAGGGGGAGCTCAGGTCGCAAAGGGAAAGTCGGGAGAGGAAGGACACACAAGGTTGGAAAAGGAAAAGGGAGTCGGATTTGCCATCGGCCGTTCTCCCAGCCAGCGGAGCCCCAGAAGCCAAGAAAAAGAGGAGCAAACTCGTCCTGCCCCCACCCCAGGTTTCAGACGCCCAACTTCAGGACGTTGTCAAAGTTGGCCAAGGCAGGGAAATTGCCACGAACAAACTCAGACTTGCTGCTCCAGAAAGAAGCATTACAGGCAAAATACTGAAGCATCCTTTGCCTCTTCTTAAAGAAACAGTCCATCCTTTGCAAGAGTGAAGTTGACGTTTACATCTATCAAAATGCTGATCTGTCATCTGTGGGATTTTGTTTTTCATTTGTTTTTTGTTTTGAGTAGATCCCACCATCTATCTTAAGATCCATATTATGTTATTGACCATTAGGCTGTTATACTTAAATGACTGTTATACTGACTGTTGAGTGACCTTAGGTTATTTATGTATCAACTCTGGTTCCACAAGAGTTTTCAGAGGTTAATTTTTTAAGAGGATAATCATTCTTTTACTAGTGTCATGATTAAAATACTTTAGTTTAAAAAAATAAATAAAATAAAATACTTTAGTTTTGACCTGTCAAAATCATATTTTCAAATTGTTAATGAGCTCTTAAGTGTGTTGACTGAGTAAATTCTTGAATAAAAATTAACTTTTAAAAATAGCAGATGTGGTTTTCCCTTTTGTTCTCATTTTTCCTTCACAACATGCCTAATATGTAGATAATGTTGAAAATGATTGGACATGTGTAAGCTATCATGGGGTGGGAGGGGTTGGTAAGTTAGGGAGGGAAATATTACTGGCTAACAATTGGATTGAAATTATCCTTGTTCTGCCCTTGTATCCAATCCCAGTAGCTACACATCCCAGAGGGCAGATGACAATTTGGGCAAAGTATGTGCTGGAAATATCTGGCAATGTGGATGTTAGTGCAAAGAAGATGATTCTGCCTATAGAGGAGTCTCTTCACAAGAGATTTCCGGTTTTCTTTGTATTGCTTCACATTTGGTTTTTTAATTGTGGGTGGGGATAAGGCAGAGAACCTAGAACTCAAAAATCTGAAAAACAAATGTAAAAAATCAACTAATTGTTTTGGATGTGCCTGGGATAAAAATATTAAATAAAGAAATTAAGAGATTAAGTTCAAGGGAACTAATGAAATGGCAGGAACTGCTTTAATTAAAAATGAACATTAAGAAACTAAAGACCCTGCCCTTTGACATTCTGTTCTAGCTGCAGAGCCTGAACAAAATCAGGAAAAGAGTGCATTTGAGGACAGTATACCTCAGTTTTCATTGGGGCTTTGTGTCAGTGGTTGATGATAGTTATAACATTTATAATGCATGTGTCAATGTTGAAAAACTATTCATGCATATGTTTTGAAAATAGAAAGCTTAAATTAAAAAAGTATGCAATTGGTCAAATTTTAAAGAAGTTTCAAAACCTAATTGAGGTAGGGAAAAACCATAAAAATTAGAATTGGACAAGTGGAAGCTAATGACTCTGCAGGACATCAAGAATCCATCAAATGAGTTCAAAATAATGGAAAAAATGGGGGAAATGTATATAAAATACCTCCTGGGAAAAATCAACTGACCTGGAAAGCAGATCCAGGAGAGAGAGTGATCGCTGTCAGTATCACTGGATTGCCTAAAAGCCATAATCAAAAGGAGAGCCTGGCAGCATTTTACAAGTTGTCCATTTTGCTTCACATAATGTTCTCTAGTTCTTCTTTGGTCACAAATTCTTCCCTTCTCTGAGGAGTAGATAGGTAAATTATCACTTGCTCTCATCCTTTATGGTGAAATTTTGTTCCCATTTTGACCTTACTTTGGTATGGGATGTGAGGATGTAGATCTATGCTCATTTTCTGACATATTATTTTCCAGGTTTCCCAGCAATTTTTGTGAAATAGTGAGTTCTTATACCAGAAGCTGGAGTTTAGGGGTTTATCAAATAGTAGATTACTATAGTTCTTGATTATTGTGTTGTGTGTATCTAAACTATTCCACTGATCCACCACTCTATTACTTAGCCAGTACCAAATGGGTTTAATGATTACTGCTTTGTAATACACTTTTAGTTTTAGTACTGCTAAGACACCATACATTGAATTTTTTTTCATGAATTCCCTTTGATATTCTTGACCTTTTGTTCTTCTAGAAGAATCTTGTTATCATTTGTTTTCATTCTATAAAATAATATTTGGGCAGTTTGGTATGGCACTGACAAAGTAGATCAATTTAAGCAGAATCGTCATTTTTATTACATTAGCTCAGCCTACCTTTGAGCAACTGATACTTTTCCCCAATTGTTTAGATCTGGCTTTATTTGTGTTAGAAGTATTTTGTAGTTTTGCTACAGCTGATTTTTTATGAATGCTCTTTTATTGAATGTGCCCTGAAATTTTGATTACTGTTATCCTTTGGAAACCAATCTAAAGATGGGAAACTTGCTTCTGATTTGTAATGGGGTATGCTGAAGAGCTGAGAAAGCCCTGGAGTTTTCCTCCTTTTCAAAGTCATATGCTACCCACCAGTGCATAAATGCTGTCAAGTCTAGAAATTGATCCTTTTTTTCCTTTTCCTAATTTACAAGCCCTGACTACTGCATCCAGTTTGGATTGCTTTGCTAAATGGCTATCAGCTAGTGATGAACTTTCAAACACTGTTCTTTGGGTGGTGATGCCAAAACCAGCAACCTAATTTCCACCCTCATTTCTTTTTTTCCCAATGTTTACATATGACTTTATTTGTCAGAAAATGTTTTTTTGTAATTGTGTGTATGTCATCCCTGGATTTTTATCGTCAGACAGAATCTTAATTCTTTAATATTGTTTTTTCTTATTAAAGCTTTTAATTTTCAATATATATATATATATATATATATATATATATAGAAAATTTCTGATGTTTACGCCTACAAAACTCTGTGTTCTATTTTTCCCCTCCATTCCCCTCACCCACTCCCTCCATCAGAAATTGATCTAATTTATGTTAAACATGTGCATTTCCTCTAGACATATTTGCACAAATCTCATGCTGCACAAGGAGAATCAGATGAAAGAGGAAAAAAATGAGAAAATACAGGCAAACAACAACAAAAAGAGTGAAAATACTATATTGTGGTCCACAGTTAGTTTTGACAATCCTCTCTTTGGGTGCAGATGGCTTTCTTCATCACAATACCATTGGAACTGACCTCAGTCATCTAATTGTTAAAAATAGTCATATCCAAGATTTGATCATTTTATAATCTTGCTGTTGTGTATAATGATGTCCTGGTTCTGCTGATTTCACTCAGCATCAGTTCATGCAAGTCTCTCCAGGCCTCTCTGAAATTATCCTGCTGATGGTTTCTTACAAAACAATAATATTCCATAACATTCACATACCATAACTTATTCTGCCATTCTCCAAATGATGGGCATCCACTCAGTTCCCAGTTTTTTGCCAACACAAAAAAGATTGTCACAAACATTTTTTGCACATGTGAGGCCCTTTCCCTCCTTTATGTTCTCTTTAGGTTACAAATCCAGTAGAAACACTGCTGAATCAAAGGGTATGGACAGTTTGATAGTCCCTTTGGCATAGTTCCAAATTGCTCTCCAGAATGGTTGAATCAGGTCATAACTCCACCAACAATGTATTGGTGTTTCAATTTTCCTACATCCTCTCCAACTTATTTCATTATCTTTTCCTGTCATCTTAGTCAATCTGAGAGCTGTGTAGTAGTATCTCAGACTTGCGTTAATTTGCATTTCTCTGCTCAATAATGATTTACAGCCTGAACAGAATGCCCAAGGACAGGGACTTTTGTTTCTTAATATTTAATTAAAGCAATTCCTACTACTTGATCAGTTCCCTTGAATTTAATCTCTTTATTTCTTCGTTTAATATTCTTATCCCAGGTACATCCAAAACAATTATTTTTTTTACATTTCTTTTTCAGATTTTTGAGTTCTAGGTTCTCTTTCTTGTCCCCACCCACAATTAAGAAAGAAAATGTGAAGTAAGGCAAAGCAGACCAGAAATCTCTTGTGAAGAGACTCCTCTGTAGCCAAAATCATGTCAATTTTTGGAAATATATACTTTCCATGTGGGTGTTCAGGGTGGTCACTTGGGTGCTTGTTGTGGAAAATTGTTGATGCCAAAAATACAATCTATCTATAAAAACGAGGGGGATATAATTTGGAGAGAATAGCTT
>JAJPUD010032632.1:0-11808 GCA_023553655.1 Myrmecobius fasciatus
TTTTTCCTAGGAGTTATTTCATATTTTCTTCTAATTTTTCATTTTTTTTTGTTTTTGTTTGACTGATTCTTGAAGTCTTATTGAGTCATTCACTTGCATTTGTTCAATTCTTTTTTTTTAAAGTGTTGTTTTATTCAGTTACCTTTTTAAGCTCCTTTTGTAACTGGCCAATTTGTTTATTGCACTCTTTTTCCACTTCACTAATTTTATTTTTCAATAAATTGGTATATTTTTCATATCTCTTTTGCAGGGCATCATATCCTTCTTGCAAGATATTGTTTCCTTCTTGCATTGATTTCAGTTTATTTTCCCATTTATCCTCCAGCTCTCTTTTGAGGTTCTTTATGCAGTCTTCCAGAAATGCCTTTTGAAAAGGGGACCAGTGATGGTCCTCGCTGATGTTCTCTGGATTTTTGTCTAAAGGAACCTCTGGCTCTGGGGTGGTTTCTTTGCCTTGATAAAAGCTGTCTATGGTGAGAGCTCTCTTTTGCTTCTTCATCATATTTTTTTTAGACAGCGTGGATATCTCTTTAAGGTAGGGGAAAAAAAACGTCGGCTGCAAAAAGCTTTGCCCTGGGGCACTTCTGTGAGTTGACTTAAGGTGCTGGGCCAGTGGGGGCTAGGACTAAGTCGGAATTACTCATTAAACAAGGCAAGTCTGCCAGAACACCTGCCCCCAATCAGGGCAGAGTGTCCTGAGTGCCTCAAATAAACTCTAGGTGTTTGGAATTTGGAGTTTGGAGTTTGGAATTTCTGCCACAATGAGCTGAGCTGAGTCCCACCCTCACTTCTGGCCTATACAGGAGTCCTCTATTTATCTCTCTGTCCGAGTCCGACTAACCTGATATGAAGTTATCCAGAGAGCTGTGCCCAAATATTTCTGAGTTCGTTGACTTGAAGATCAGTTCAGAGGCTTATTTTATTGTTGATTTGGGAGAAGATCGGAGGAGAGGCAGAAAGTCACCTTTTCACTCCGCCATCTTGGCTCCGCCCCTCCAATAAAAGCTATTTTTAAAAAAATATATTCTCATTCCCTTTAAATCATCAGTATCATCACACCTGAATCCAGGACATAAATAAGAACTGGATCTATCATTTGATTGATATGGCAAACCTCCAGATGAAGATATTCCATGTACCAATGCAGATTGGTGCGCTTCCTGTAAGTTATTCTATTGGAAAGATGACTAGGACTCTTATAACTTAGTACTTTCCCAGAGCCAAACAGTTAGTATATCTCAGAGGCAAAACAAACTGAATTTACCCTGATTCCAAGATCAGCTTTCTATTCACTTCCAGGAATCAAAGGGGGAAAATTAATTTTTATTATTATTACAATCAGAAAAAAATGTAAATTCATCTTTACTGATTTAAAGTTTAAATATCATATATAGAATTCTCTGTAACTGAATTACTAAGATCCCTAATATCTTAAAATCATCCAGCTTTATTTTTAATTTTGCTCCAAGATTAGCCAATTTCTGTTTAGTTTTATCCTTTCATATATGGCCCAAATGGCTCTTTTGCTTTTTATAATGTCAACAGTTAAATTCTCTTAGCTCTTTCAATTTCCCTTTCCCCTCACTCCAGAATGTTTCTAAGTAAATTACTCAGCATGACAAAAAAAGTTTTAATTTTTAAAGGAAATTAGATTACTTTGAATCTAAAGCAATAGAGATTAAATAGTCACTTAATAAATTGCTTGATTGCAAACTAAAAATAAACAAATGTATATTGTTCCAAGATTCTAGGAAAATTTTTCTTCACAGTTAAAATAAAGTATAGGTAGATTTTTTTATTGACTTGTGTCTTAACTGAAATATGCCTTATTGTTGCACTTTATAATAAACTCGATTATCTCCTCTCTAGCAAAGGCACTATGATATGCCTTCTGGAAAAGTAGTGGGAAGTTATCCCCCTCTCTGAATTGCTGCTTGAATTATGACTGGTTCAAAAAGATAATTACTGATTTCTGTGACACTTTACAATTTTTCCAAAAAAAAAACAATATCAAAAGGGACATGCACACACACACACACACACACACACACACACACACACACACACACACCGGCACAAATACATGCAGGGATTCATTTAAGTATTAAGAGGTAATGTTCCATCATAAATTCTTTTGTAAAATTTTCAGTCCTCCTATCCAAATAGAAAATAGACAAAGCTAAAAATACTAAGTAGTAGCTACTCAGTGAATAAGAAGTTCTTAAGGTTATTCTTTTAACTGTGTGATAATCAAAGGAGCACAATTTCATCAGAGTAATAGCATAGATAATTCAACTTTAAAACATTAAATTTTAAAATATTTTCTTCTGAATTTAAAAAAGTAGAATAAACATTTGTATATATTCTGAACAGAAAGATTTCACATGAAATCTTTTGTTTCTTTTTTCTTTTTTTTTTAATATTCAGCTTGTTCTTTTAAAGTAGTATATAATTTGAATAAACTATGGTTTTGAAAGCTTCCCCGTTTGTCTTTTCCTCTTTCTAGACTTCCTTCTGCCTTTTATTTTTCTTTATTAAAAAATGGCAGAAACAATTATATTTCTAGAGAAAGCCAAAGAGAAATAAATGATTAGCACATCATTCTGTCTTTGAATCATGTCAGACTTACTTGTGTGAACTTAGGCAAATTTCTTATCTTTTGGGGGTCTAGGTTACCCATCTGCAAAATGAAAGTAATGATCATTAATATTCTTTTCATTTTTCTCTGCTTAGATGAATATGTCATGGAAAAGGAAAAATGATAGCTAAAGAATAGGACAAAGGGAAGAGGAATACATTAGTATATTTCTAGGTAAGTGTGGGGGGATGTCATATATCCATAACTTACAATTAGACCCAGACAGTTCTGGGCAAAATTAATTTTGCTTACTGCAGCTGTAATTAATACCTGTTATCAGAGCATAGGCAAGCTAAAAGTACAAAGACTTGTATTTTTAAGTTTATTCTATTACAGTAGAGAAACTAATAAATTTACAAGATACTACCATAGAACTGTATGATGTACCATCAAATTCTGGGATAGTGTTTTCAAGTGATATATATCAGGTAAGCTTGTATTTAACAAATAGATATTTATTCCTTTATTTTTAACTAAAAATTATTTTGCCATAATAATTTTGGCAAAATATTTGAAAAATGCAGCTCCTAACAACCTGGAAAAAAATACCTATAAATCAGTGCCTAGTTATGCACAACTTCTAACAGACATGTGCTTTTATCTGACAACAGAAAAATTGAAGGATAAAAGACAATTGTTTTCTTGAATTTGGGAGAGAAAGGATCAATTCTTCTCTAAGATATCAAATGAAAAGAAACCAGTTCCAATATACAGAATACATTTTATTTATGGTAACATCAATAATATTATTTTCATCCCTACACTCTATCATATATTTACCATTACAATTATTTGGCTAGAAAATGAATTATTTCTCTGACATTATAGAAAAATGGGTACTAACAACAAAGAACTCAGAATCTTAAATAGAAACCATTGTTCTGATATAATTTATAAGCTCTTTCTTTTTTCTCTTTTGAAGATGATTTCATTGGTATTAAAAATACTATGATTCAAGATGCTAGAGATTGTATTTCCATGGTGCTTTATCCAAAATACCAGAAGAGAGACTATCAAATAAGTCAATGAATAGGAATTAATTAAGCATTCACTTTATGCCAGTCCATACAACTGCCTACCCTGGTTTCTCTTGTGCCAGGATAAGAGCTTCAGGTGAAGTGAATAAAATGGCAAGATTACTTGAATTTATGTCTGGCTTCTGATACAAACCAGCCGTGTAATACTGGGGAAGTCAATTAACCTCTCAAAACCTCAGTTCCCTCATCTTCTAAATGGAGATAATAATAGCACCTATCTGACAGGGTTCTGATGAGAATAAAATTAAATAACAGATATTAAACACTAGGTATACATAGTGTATTATTATTAAGACCTATAAACTATATCTTACACATGATTAAAATAGAATACAAAGAAAATTATTGACATGCTTTGAACAACAAAACAAGAATAAACAGGGTTTAAAAGAATGTTCTCTTCTGACTTCCTTTTCATAATTTTAATCGCAAAACAACACAATAATCAACCCTGACTTTGTTAAAAGCAAGAATACATTTCTTGTTACCAATTCCACATTTATAAAACATAGTCCTGGATTAATCTGGAGGACATTTCTGAAACATTTTTTTGTCACAAGTGTTGCTATTGAAGAACCTAGAAAATAGTTTACCCTCTTCAATTTTGATTCTAAACCCATTGTTTTCTCTATTTCTTTTACAATTTGTCACTTAATATCTCCCTAACTACTTTGAGTGAATTTACACAACCTTAATGACACAAATCTAATAGTCCTTAGTTTTCCAATGCTCTGAAATTTGAAGCTAATGGATTGCTTACAGAAAGACTTGGAGTTTTATTACTTGAATATATTAAGCCCATTACAATATTTATTAACATAGTCTATGCAAAGAATTCAATATTCTAAACAGTCCCTATGAACCAAAGAAATCTGAAAAAATGAGTTTCCAAAAAATAAAAATAATTTGGTAAAGCAATCCACTTTTAATTATGAAAGGAGTTACAGAATAGTTGTGGTGTGTTTCTTTTTCTTTTCTCTTTTTCTCTTTCAATAAACTCTGATTCAAAAACATTGATAAAAAAAAAATAATAGGGTTAAATGCCTCCCAATAACCATGTGATGATAAACAGATAATTTAAGGGCAAGCTTTAGTTGGTATTATGAATCCTGTCACTGAAAGCTGATTAAATATGCAAACCTAAGTAGTCCAATAATAACCTCTTTAAAAAGCTCCATCTACAATGCATTATTTTAGTAGGAAATGGAAATCATAATCAAATAGGTGCATTGTGAAGCCCATGAGAATATCTTATTTCTTATTACTATGCGCCTCAAACCAGACCAAGAAAGGGCATTCATGTCTAAATACTTATATTATTTTCATAATGGATATTTATAAATTCAATAGTGAGAGAAATGCCAAACAAGTTGGGGGAGAAGGAATAAAAAGAGACATTTTAGATAAACACTGGTGATCATCACTGGAACATAACCTTAAGATATCTTTGCAAAAGAAGTCAATCAAATATCTAAATTTACCCCAATTTTTCATAATGATGGGATTTTCTTGTTTTTTCAGCTCTGTTTTGATAGCTTTCAGGTATTTCTATTTCTATGTGAGCAAATGTTCTTTATAACGGAAATTTTGCACCAGTTAGGAACCTTCTTGTTTCTGGAATAACAAGTTGAATTGCTTACAAGATTGCATTTTTTCTAAAACAAATAATAGCATTCTCCGCAATTGAACTTTTGATTACTTAGGGCTTAAAAAAATGGAATCTGAGTTTGCTGGTATTTGTCCTTTCTATATCACCCTACTCATTTTTGTGTGTATGTAAGGTTTGAAAGGTTGAGATAAATTACCCCTTTGCATTAGGAATGATAATTTGATTTCTCATATGCTTCTTTGAAAGCAACATTGGGTTCCAAGTAAAACAATGAACATATTGGAGTAGCTAACTTATCAAGACTTTGCAATCAAATTAAAAAAAAATCTGTTGGCTTCTTCTTTCTGATACACAGCCCAAGGGAATACAAAAAATATCAGATTTTCCTTTTCCTGAATATGACAGGTTTGTAGCAATTTTATGTGTTTCTTTATTTTTTTAAATAAAAATAATTCTACTTTGTTGACAACATTTATAATCTTTTATTGTCTATCCTAATATATGTATATGATTTATGTATATATATATATATATATGTATATGTGTGTGTTTATGTATATGTTTATATATATGTAGCATACATATTGTATATATTCACACACACATTCAATTTTAAATCTGATCATTGACTTCATCATAATATAAAATTTCCACTGAGGAAATTGACTCTGCCAAAGCAGTTTTACCATTGGTCTGCAACTTCATGTTTTAGAGCATTGCTTCAGGCACTGAGAGTTTATGGACACTACCCAAATTGTTGTTGCTGTTGAGTCCTTTCAGTTTTGTCCAACTCTTCATGATCCTATTTGGGTTTTTCTTGTCATAGATAACTGGTATGTTTTTGGGTTTTTTTTGTCATTTTCTTTTTCAGCTTATTTTACAAATGAGAAAACTGAAGCAACAAAGTTATGTGACTTACCCAGGATTAAAACTCAGTGAGTATCTGAGCCCAGATTTGAACTTCAGAAGCAAACTCTTCTAGTTTCCAGGGCTAGTACTCTATCCACTAAATCACACTACTTATACTCATAACATATGTCAGTCAGCACTTGAAATGAAAGCTTCTTTACTCCTAGGTCAGTTCTCTCTTCATTTTGCCATTCTACTACATCAATAATAAGGATTCCTTACTTTATTTTTTCTGTCATAGATCTCTTTGGTGGTCAGATAAAGTTTTAGATTCATCAGAAAAATTTTAAATATATAATTTTTTAATTTATTTTACATTTACATTTATTATACATAATTTATTTTAAATACATAATTTAAATACAAAATTTTTAAATACATAAAGTGAAACACATAAAATTACAAAGGAAATTAGCTTAAATATAGTTATCTATACATAATACAAGTTCACGCACCCCAGGTTAAGAACCCTTGCAAAATAACATTATATTTCTTAATATTGCTTTAAGATTCATTGGTGACTTTATTTGCTGAGGATGATGAATCAGTGGAGAAGTATGACTAAATAACAACCATATTGCTATTTTTGACTTCTGTCACATTTCACTGAGAATTTCACAACATAAAAATTACGACAATTCTTTGACACTTTTGTAAAGGAAAATATTCCCATCTTACTGAAGGTGAAACTGACCCTGGAAAAGAGCAAGTTAGTCTATTCACAAAGACATGCAATGAATCAATATTCTGTTGTTCCATTTATCAATTCTAGTAAATTTCTAAAGACATATTTCCATAATTTTTTTTTTATCAAACGCCCTCAATATAATGACTCTACTTTCTCTGGTAAATTCTTAAGGAAAATGGATAATAGTAGCAATAGTAGCAATTAGGATCCACACCAACTGTTTCAGAAACTTAGCAACAGAATAGAAGCTGGTCCATAATTATTCTATGATTATTGTATATAAAACATATACTAATAATGGCTCCTTTTATTCTTCTGTATCCTTCTAATTTTCCTAAAATTTAAAAATCTTGCACATAAAACTCATAAAACATTGTTTCTACTGATAAAAATTATTCCTTTCTCTTCTTTTTAAGGATATAATAGAAACTCACCTGTGATTTCAAAGATACAAGGTACTCATAGTTCAGGAAACTGCCTTTACCAATTCAGATCCATAATAAATAGAGTATTAGTCTGAAAGTCATGAAGATCTGAGTTCAAATCTAGCCTTAGGCACTTATTAGCAATATGATACTGGGTAAACACTTGGCTCTGTTTTTGTCATTTCCTCATTTGCAAAATGAGCTGGAGAAAGAAATGGCAAATTATGCCAGTATCTTTGCAAAGAAAACCCCCAAATAATGTCATGAATTGTCGGGCACAATTCAAACAAACAGTGAATCCTTAGCCAAAATGTTTAATAGAGCTATCTAGAGGCTTGAGAGATTATTATTTAACAGGAATCAGATAGTATATTGAAAGCCTTTCTGACGTTGAACACAGCTCTCTACATTGCATCCTAGAGAAACAATGTAGACAGATACAGATGATATAGTAACTTATATGTGTACGCTATACATGTATGTGTGTATGTCTACATATATGAATTAATTTTTTCTCCAATATTTTAGCCTCCTTTTTTAATCTTTTAGCAGTTTCAAAATCATTTTCACTACTTATCTTTTACTATAATCATCTATCTTGAAAGAATTTTTCTGTTAGTCTGTTATCAACTTATTTGTAGTCATAACTGGAAGTCTTTCTCTCTGGATTGATTAAGGTAGAAGGCGCCTGCTACCTTACTGGTCTAATTACTTTAATTATTTGTGATATAGAAAACTTTTTAATATAGCAATTGTTATTTGGTATTTCTGTCTTGAATAAACTACCTGTATAAATTCTTTGAAAACAGAATTTGTCATCAGTTATGAACTAGTTATATAATGACAACTAGCATTTGCAGCTAACATTTTTATTTTGCTTGCTACATGCCAGGAACTGTGTGAAGTGCTTTCAATTATTATCTCACCTCATCTTCATAACAACCCTGAGAGCTAGTTGGTATTATTCTCTTTTATATATGAAAACAAAAAATGAGGCAAATTGAAAGAAACTTTTGATCCTATGACAATTATAGGAGAGAGGTGTCGTTATTTCATAGCATTGGCATTGAGGTAGCTAGAAATTAGATGTCTTGTTCAAGATCACAAAGGTAGTTAGTGTTTGAGGAAGAATTTTAAATGAGTTTTTTTTTTCTAATTACAACTGTGACATCCACTATATAAAAACATGTTTTCTGAAGTATGAATAAAATGGGGTAGGGCCACTCTTCCTTCACATTCAATCCCCATTATTTGAGCTAATAAAAATTTAGCTGCTTTAAATTTATTAACTTTATATGATAAAACTGAAAAAAGAGAATAAATTGCCGTGGGATTTTTTGTTACTTTATTTTTTTTTAATATGTTTGCCGATTTTTATAAATTGCCTTTATAGGGCTAGATCTGTTGTCTCTCACCTTCCTGAATGGAACAAAAAAATGGTAATCTAAAGTATTTAATTCACTTATCTAGCAAAACATGGCTCCCAGAATCAATAGAGAATATTGGGCGGAGGGGGAGAAAAAAGATCAATACTATAGAACACCATTGCCAAAAGCAGGGGTAAAACAAGCTCTAGTCTTAAGGACAAATTCAGACTGCAAATCTCTTTTTAGATCACCTAGAAACAAACAAACAAAAAAAAATGGTTCTTATCAATTCGTTTTCAATTTTTCACTTTTTTTTGTTTTGTTTTGTTTTGTTTTGTTTTGGTTTTATAGATATGGCTCTTGGGCCATGGTTTGCCAATCAATGTACTAAAAAACTCCAATTAAGTGTTCATACAAGTTAATGTAATAGAGTAAGGTTTGCTTGATTTTCATTATCCAATATATTAAAAGGCACCCAAGGACACATACACAAGTATGTATGGTGCAAAGGATCATGAAAGTAGTAATTTGCATATGATTTGCTCCATGGAAATCATATGTCCAAAAATAATTTGCCATAAGAAATGTAGTGATACCAGGTGGTATTAATTTTTAATATTTTTAAATATTGGGGGCTGAGTCAAGTTGGCAAACTGCAGACAATGTTCTCTGTGAGCTCCTGAGAACTTCCCTCAGACCCAGACAAATTGAGCCTCTGAACTGGTTTTGGACTGAGAGCTCCACCAAACATTTGGACTACAACCCACTTCTATCAACCATCTACTTTGAAAAAACTCCGGAGAAGGTTAGTCTCAGGGGATGGGCCTCTGGCTGCTATCAGACACCAGGGTGCAGCTGGAGCGGAGTTCGGACAGAAGCAGTTTTTAGGCACCCAGGAAGCCCCTGGGAGATACCTGGGCCACTTTGCTCTGCTTGCAGGAAGGTGATTTGGCAGATCTGCCTTTGGTAAAGGGTGGATTGAGAGCAGCTGAAAACGTTGTCCTAGTGCGGATTTAGCTGCCCAGCCTCAGACCTGAAGTCAACTTGGCAAACTGCCCCAGGGCAAATTGAAACCACTGCAGAATACCCTGCCAGTGACTGATACCTCAGCTCAAAAGCATGAGTAAGAAAGAGAAGAGAGCTCTCATCATAGGCAGCTTTTATGGAGAAAAAATTGAGCAGTCCCCAGATCCTGAGATTCTGAAAACAATCCCAGATTAAGCCACAAAGGTAGACTTAAGCTGGTATCCCTTTCAGAAGGCTTACCTGAAAGATTGCATAAAGAGTCTCAGAAGAGAGCTAGAAGAAGAATGGGAAAATAAATTGAGATCAGTGCAACTAAGATATCAAAAACTGGAAAACAGGACTGGTGAATTGGAAAAAGACAACAATTCATTGAAAAACAAAATTGGTGAATTGGAAAAAGAAAAAAAAATCACTTAAAAATAAAATTGGTGAATTGGAAAAAGGACAGGAATTCACTGAAAAATAAAACTGGCAAAATGGAAAAATAATTGAAGCAAAAATTTCAACTGGCCATCTACAAATGGAGCTAAAAAGATAACTGAAGGAAATAATAATTTGAAAATTAAAATTGGACAAATAGAAGTAAATGACTCAATAAGACTTCAAGAATCAGTGAAACAAAAACAAAAAAAATGAAAAAATAGAAGAAAATATGAAATATCTCCTAGGAAAAACAACTGACTTGGAAAACAGATCCAGGAGAGACAATCTAAGGATTATTGGACTCCCTGAAAATCATGATGAAAAAAAGAACCTTGAGGCTATCTTCCAGGAAATCGTGAAAGAAAATTGCCCCGATATTTTAGAATCAGATGGCAAAATTGGCATAAAGAATTCACCGATCACCTCCAGAAAGAGACCCCAAAATTAAAACCCCAAGGAATATCGTGGCCAAATTTCAGGACTATTGCACCAAGGAAAGGATATTACAAGTAGCTAGAAAGAAACAGTTCAAATGCCGAGGAACTGTCATTAGAATTACACAAGATCTGTCAGCTTCCACATTAAAGGATCAAAGGGCCTGGAATCAGATATTCTGAAAGGCAAAAGAACTTGGATTACAGCCAAGAATAAGTTATCCAGCTACAATGAGCATCATCTTCCAGGGAAGAAGATGGTCATTCAATAATACAGGAGAATTTTACCTATTTCTAATGAAAAGACCAGATGTGAACAAAAAATTTGACCTTCAAATGCAGAACTAAAGAGAAGCATAAAAAGGTAAAATGGAAAGAACTCTTGAGAACTATATTTCTACTATAGGTATCCTTAAAGAATGGCAGTATAATTTGGTTTTTCTTTGATAATAATGGAAAAGAAATTAGAGGTGGAAGGGATACCATACTGAAAAGAAAAAGGGGGGGAGGGAAGGAGGCAAAATAAAGTAAAAATAAAGGAGGTAAAATAAGGCAAAATCTCATAAAGAGACATAGAAGATCTAATATAATTGAGGGAAAGTAGGGAGGGTGATGAGTATTGTGTAAACCTTATTCTCATTAGATTGGACTCTAACAGAGTATATCAGATGCATTTGGCTTCAAAGAAAGGACTGACCATCCTGGTGGGAAGGTGGGAGGGAAAGGAGGAAAGGAAAGGAATAGACAAAGGGAAAGATTAGGGGAAAAGTATAAAGGGGAGGGAGGGATTCCAAAGGGGGGAGGACTGTTGGTGGGAGGTGGTCATCAAAAATAAAGTACTTGGGAGGGGGGAAGGGAGAAAGGGGAAAGGGAAGAGAAAATCATAACTCTGGGTAAATAAGATGGCAGGGAATACAGATATAGTTATTTAAACTGTGAATGTGAATGGGATGAACTCTCCCATAAAACGGAAGCAGATAGCAGACTGGATTAAAAGTCAGAATCCTACAATATGTTGGTTACAAGAAATACATCTAAAGCATAGAGATACATACAGAGTGAAGGTAAAGGGCTGGAGCAGAATCTTCTATGCTTCAGGTGAGCAAAGAAAGGAAGGGGTAGCAATCCTTATCTCAGATCAAGTAAGAACAAAAATAGATCCAATTAAGAGAGATAAGGAAGGAAAGGGTACCATTTTACTAAAGGGTACCATTGACAATGAAGTGGTATCAATACTAAACATATATGCACC
>JAJPUD010032633.1:0-11808 GCA_023553655.1 Myrmecobius fasciatus
AATATTGTATTAGAAATGTTAGCTTTAGCAATAAGAGAAGAAAAAGAGATAAAAGGAATCAGAGTAGGTAATGAAGAAACCAAATTATCACTCTTTGCAGATGACATGATGGTATACTTAGAGAACCCTAGAGACTCAACTAAAAAATTACTAGAAACAATTCACAACTTTAGCAAAGTGGCAGGATTCAAAATTAATCCACATAAATCATCAGCATTTTTATATATTACCAACAAAATTCAGCAGCAAGAGATGCAATAAGAAATTCCATTCTAAATAGCAGATGATAGGATAAAATATTTGGGACTCTATCTGCCAAGGAAAAGTCAGAAACTATACAAACTAAATTACAAAATACTTTCCACACGAATAAAATCAGACCTAATCAACTGGAAAAACATTAAGTGCTCATGGGTAGGCAGAGCGAACATAATAAAAATGACAATACTACCCAAACTAATCTACTTATTTAGTGCCATACCAATCAAACTCCCAAGAAATTATTTTACAGATCTAGAAAAAATAGTAGCAAAATTCATTTGGAAGAACAAAAGGTCAAGGATCTCAAGGGGATTAATGAAAAAAAAGGCAGATGAAGGTGGCCTTATTGTACCAGATCTAAAACTATATTATAAAGCAGCAGTCATCAAAACCGTTTGGTACTGGCTAAGAAATAGAGCAGTCGATCAGTGGCACAGGATAGGTTATCAGGACAATCTAGGCAATAACCTTAACTATCTAGTGTTTGATAAACCCAAAGACCCCAGCTTTTGGGATAAATACTCTCTATTTGGCAAAAACTGCTGGGAAAGTTGGAAACTAGTGTGGAAGAAATTAGGGCTTGACGCATACCTAACACCACATACCAAGATAAGATCTAAATGGGTTCATGATCTAGATATAAAGAGGGACTCTGTAAGCAAGTTAGAGGAACGTAATATAGTTTTTCTCTCACACCGGTGGAGATGGAATAAATTTATGTCCAAAGAAGACCTGGAACTCCTAACTGAACACCAGATGGATAATTTTGATTATATTAAGTGAAAAAGTTTCTGTACTAACAAAACAAATGCAGACAAGATTAGGAGGGAAGCATCAAATTGGGAAATCATCTTTACATTCAATGGTTCTGATAAAGGCCTCATTTCTAAAATATATAGAGTATTGTCTCATATATATCAGAATTCAAGCTACTCTTCAATAGATAAGTGGTCAAGGGATATGAACAGACAATTTTCAGATGATGAAATTAAAACCATCTCTACTCATATGAAAAGTTGCTCCAAATCACTATTGATCAGAGAAATGCAAATTAAGACAACTCTGAGGTACCACTACACCCCTGTCAGATTGGCTAAAATGACAGGAAAAGATAACGATGAATGTTGGAGGGGATGTGGGAAAACTGGGACACTAATACATTGTTGGTGGAACTGTGAACGGATCCAACCATTCTGGAGAGCAATTTGGAGCTATGCTGAAAAAGTTGTCAAACTGTGCATACCCTTTGACCCAGCAGTGTTTCTACTGGGCCTACATCCCAAAGAGATCTTAGAGGAGGGAAAGGGACCCACCTGTGCAAGAATGTTTGTGGCAGCCCTTTTTGTAGAGGCTAGCAACTGGAAACTGAAGGGATGCCCATCAATTGGAGAGTGGCTGAATAAATTATGGTATATGAATGTTATGGAATATTATTGCTCTGTAAGAAACGACCAGCAGGATGATTTCAGTGAGGCCTGGGGGGTCTTGCATGAACTAATGCTGAATGAAACGAGCAGAACCAGGAAATCATCATACACAGCAACAACAGTATTACATGATGATCAATTCTGATGGACATGGCTCTCTGCAACAAAGAATTGTCTCAAAGTTCATCACTTAGAAGGCATTAAATAATTCACATAGAACAGAAACCCTTTGTGTTTAGTGAATATAGGAAAGTCTTTAAAGAAAATGGAAAACTTATAGAACTCAAGAGTTTTCCTACAGGAGAGAGAACATTAAAGTATATTGAAAATGGGAAAGCTATCAGCTATAGTTCATGGAACTTAGTGCTCATGTAAAACTTGATACTGGTGAAAGAAATTATGAGTATATTCAATGTGGGTAATATTTAATTGAAAGCTTATTACTTAGGAATCATCAAAAATTCATACTGAAAGAAAACTTCTTACAAGAAGTGAATATAAGATGTCCTTTACAGAGAAAGGAAGAGTCAGAGACATACAATAATTTTTAGAAGAGAGAAACCTTTAAAAATAAAAAATATATATATGCAATAACCCTCAGGTATAGCTCATTTCTTAGGATTCATTCAAGACTCCAGAAAAAATGTTAATGTAATACATGTGAGAAATTCTTCAGCAGTAGCTTATCACTGAAAAACACCAGAGAATTCATTCTGGAGAGAAACACTTTTCAATCAATGAATTTAGAAAAGATTTTGTAGAAAGAGGAAGACTTGCTGAATATGAGAAAATTAATACTGGAGAAAGACCTTTTGAATATAATGTGCAAAAAGCTTCAGCTACATAGTTAGTCTTACTAAACATAGAAAGAAACCACTTGAATCTAACTAATGTGGGGAAGTCTGCTTCAAAATCTCGTACTTTAGAAGACATCATGTAGTCTGCATGCACTGCATGCAATGAGTGTGGAAAAACCTTCATAGGAAATAAAACACATACTACACATAATCAGATTCATATAGGAATAAAACCCTTTGCAATGACTTTCTGAAGGCCTTCAGAAACTTCATATCTTAGTATTTGTTGAAAATTTCATACTGCAGAGAAATTGTAGGAATTTAGTGAATATGAAAAATCCTTCAGGAAAAGTTTATCACTTAGAAAATGTCAGAAAATTCATACAGGAGAAAAAAAACCTTTTGTGTAATGACTTTAAGAAATCATTCATTGAGAAGAGAAAACTTACTGAACATAAGAGAGAAACTCTTTTAAAGTATTGAGTGCAAAAAATTTTTAAAAAACACTTTACACTGCAGAATAGTCTTATTACACACAAAAGAAAAGCCCTTTAAATCTAATTAATGTGGGAAAGCCTTCAACAACAGCTCAAACCTTAGGCGACACCAGAAACATTATATTGGAGAGAAATATTCTGCATATATGTGGAAAAGCATTCCAGAAAAAAAAGCAACCACTATGCAATATATACATATATATATGTGTATATATATATGTATATATAGACATATAGACATATATATATACATAAGAAAGAAGTCCTTTGACAGCAATTTATATAGAAAAGCATGCAGCAGCAAATCAATCCTTAGAAATCACAAGAAATGTCAAACTAAACAATTATGATGATGGTAATTATAGGTGACATTTATATTGTCCTTAATCATTTACAAAGCATATTACATATACTTCTCATATAGAAGTAATACCAATGAGTGCAATGAAGTTGGAAACATCCTATCGACAATTTATGCCTTATAAGCCATCATAAAATTTGTTATAATCTACAAGAAGATAATGAATGTTTGAAGGTCTTCAGAAGAAACTTCACTTAGTAATTATATGGTAATTCTTATGGGAAAGAAACATTTTGGATGCAATGAATGTGAGAAAGCACTTCTAAAAGAAGTAACCTGTATTGTTATAAGAAAATTCATTCTGGAATGATTTTTTCTGAATGTAATTAATGTGAAATAACCTTCAGTCACAATTCAAACCTTAAGAATTTTTATAGAAAATCTCATAATAGTATTCAGAAGAATTATATTAAAACATTTGTGTAAAAGCATGACTCATGTCTTAGGAAATATCTTAAAATTTATCTTTTATGAAAACCATATGGGGTTGGTATCAGAAAAATTGTATTCTGTAGGAGAGATCAGATAACATACAAAACCAGACTTTTAAGAATCTTCAAAAATCATCCAAGACATTGGTTTTGAACTCAAATACCAAATGTATACACTACTTCAATTGTATATATATATATATATATATATGTGTGTGTGTGTGTGTGTGTGTGTGTATAATCATATTTTAAATTAATTTTGTTCACTATTTTCCATATAATACTTTAATCTGGTTTGGACCATACTCAAATGTTGTGGACTGCATATAATCTGTAGATGTTTATACTTTTGATTTAGTTCAACATGTACCTAAACAAGAATATCATCTATAGATTAACTGAGAAATAGTTGTCTTTTCTTGAAGACCTCTTGAATCAAAATATTTCACTTTTGGAGAACTCCTTTATTATGATATTTTTTTCCTTATACTGGATTAAAGCTTGTCTCTGCAACATTTACTCATTTTTTTTCTTAGTTCATTGTTCTGCAGAGAAAGACTAACTCTTCTTCCATATATAAGACATTTCAAGTACTTAAAATAACAGCTATGTTGTCTCTTCTAAGTCACCTATTCTCCACCTAGCTCAAATGTAATTAATGTGGAGAAACCTTAGACTATATTAGATATCTTTCTAAAATAAAACAATTTGTACCTGTCGAATACAAGGAACATAACACATTCTTTATTTACAAAGATATATTTTCTTGTACAAATAAGAGATTCCCATTGAAGATAAATTATTTAAATTCATTGAATGTGGGAAATGTCTTAACAAGAGCATGCTTATTGTACATAAAAATTCATACCTCATGAAATAATAAAACATTTCAGAGATAATTTACTTATTACTCATCAGAAATCAAACTCATGGAAAGAATGCTGGATTTGAAGCCAGAGGATCTTAATAGCAATGTAACCTTGGACAAATATCAATTTTTCTGAACCTCAATTTTCTTATCTATAAAATGAGCATTTGGGAATAGATAATCTTCAATGTTCCATACAGCATTAAATATATCTGTATTCCTATGCAAAAGAACAGCTGTGAGAATGTAATAATAAGGAGAACAACATTTTTGACTCATCATTTGTTATGTAGTTGACCATCAATATGCTAATTTATCTGATATGTTGGTTATCAGTTGGCTAAAGGAAAAAGGATCTTGATTCCAGTTGTCTTATAGTTTTTTAATCTGTCATTTTTCTCAAGTGTAAGATGGATGATACAGTTTCATAGATTAATTTTTCCAAAGTTTGCATAATTCACTATTGAAAATGCATAGAATGTGCCATGGACATCTCAAAATCCTCAGATATAAAACAGAATCAATTAATCTCCCATGTACATATATGGAAACCTTTCTTCATCAATGATTAATAAGTGAATACTAATGAAGTAGATATTATGCCTTGAATATATATGTATATATTCATATGTATATGAATATATATATATATATATATATATCTGCATATGGAAATATGTGTATTCACAGTCACACATTATATTTATAATATTTACACATTTATTTATACATAATTCATTTATACACACAAAGAAGCTTATTAAGCACTCATCCTGAGATTAGAAATTCATAACTCTTGAAAAGCAGAAAAAGAAAAAAAAAAGTTGGAAATAAAGATGTCAAATAAGGAAATTTTAGCTATTTGTGCTTTTTTTTCCACTGAAAACTTTTGAACTTCCAATAAGCTAGTAAATATGATTTTATATCCCTTTCAGAATACTGGTGACATTTTGCTGCATGATGGATTGAAGTTGTTTCAGATATTCTACAATTTTAGTTATTTTCACCCACTGTGTCTCTATTCTGATAAAAAGGATCAATCTAAATTCTGATGTTTACAAATTACATGTGCCACAGCTCAATCATACATCAGAAAAGCCACTAAAAACACTAAAGGTTTGCAAAGATTTCCACAGGCTTGACTAGCAGACACTTCTAATCTAGTTTTCATGAGGGTCAAGTGGATAAAATTGGAAACTGTCCTTAACACAGCATGAAAAAAAATCTCTAGAAAGGTCCTCTATTCTAAATCACCTGATAATATTAGAACATATATCAGAAATGGACAACTTTACATGAACTGGATATGCATTTTGTTCTTGTGCAATTCCTCTCAGAAAAGTCCTCCAATTACTAGAATTTTATACAGTCAGTATAGTGGATATCTAATCCAATCAATATTTATTAAGCACCCTTGATATAACATGAACTTTGTTAAATGCTGGAGATACAATTAGTAAACAGATAAGTCTTTGCCCTCAATGAGACTACAATCTAAGATTTTGTAATGACTCAACCTAGTTACTAGGTATTTAATGATTCAAGCTACATCAATAACAAAGAAAATTCAGATTTTCCTCTTCCATAAATGTGAACTGTGAATATTGAAGATCTTTTTTTAGAGTTTGCCTTCAGGGAATAAAAAAAAAAACAACAATAAAATCATTTACTTCACAATTGTTTAATCAATTTTATGTTTTAGTATTAAATGTAAAATTGATTTATGAAATATTGATTTAACTACTAGTAATGTTGGATCTCAAGTAAGAAAGTTGGAGCTCAAATCCAGAATCAAATACTAACTGTGTGACCCTGGTAAAATAAAATAACTGCCTCAATTTTCTCAAGTATTAAAGAGGGATAATAAAAGCAATTATCTCTGTTTCTCCTCTGAATATCCTCATCTCAGCAAAAAATGCTTCTTTTAAAAAGGATATTTACCTTTTAATTATTTAAAAAAAATCATGAACTTTAAGTACTTTTAGAGCAGACTCAAAATACTTGGCTGAATTTCTTCCTTTTTTTTGAATGTACTACATGCTATGTCAATGTTAATATTGAAGCCATGGCACAAAGCAGATAAATTAGATCTGAATGAAATTTACCTAACAGATATTTTTTTCCATGAGGCACATCATAGCTTTCTTGCCATTAGGAATATTAGACATCATATCAACAATATGGTTGAGTCATTTAAAACAACAAAATCATCAATAAAAATTTCAAAAATGCAAAAAAATGGCAATAGAAAATCTATTTGTTCATACTATAAAATTGAAAGTAAAAGGGAAAACCTTACCTTGTTTGATCTCAGCTAGGAATATTTGGACAACTTAATCACCCCTTCCCAAATGTGCATATCTTCAAATGATTGGTAATAGTATTGATTCTGCGATTGAAGCTATATTTTAGCTAAGAGACTAATTCACATATAGAGAGTTCAAAAATAAAGATCAACTATGTTAGTACTCATACAATCTGTATGCATTGTTAAACATTGTATGCATAGGAAAGAAAATTTCATGAATGAAGTAGCATCCAGGTTGATCCTTGAAAATAGATATACATTGATTGCATAAAATTATGAAAAATACTTATCACATATCCTCCATACTATGGGAATTGCCAAATATTGTAATGTCATTCTTAGTCAAAAGCATGTAGTGAAGATTTGCCAGGAAGTAGATTTATACAGAGTAATACTGTGAGAAGAAGTGGAAAAGATAGTTATGCAAAGTGAAAAAATTACATGATATTTTGATGAATTTGTGATATATTAATATCTATCCATCCCTCATTCCATGCATACATCCATCATCTATTTATCTGCCCTACAAGATAAATTCTGTAGACTCTTTGTCCAAGTAGAAATTGGCAGTATACAAGTCCCCAATGCTTTCTTCTGCTTATGGTTTATGTCTGCTCATTTATCAATTTCTTTGTCTATCTATATCTATTTGTCTGTCTCTCTTTCTCACTGGATAACCTTAAATCAGGCAAAACATATTTACTATGAAAACTTTTACTTACCTTTTAACAAATCGTCACCTTTTGTTTTTATGTCAGTCATTTCTGGAAAATACTTAATCTTCATTTTTTCTCTCAATTTAAACTTCCCTTATAACAAAAAGGCAAAAATGATTAAACAAAATACTCTATTCATTTAATGCATCTGATTAGGTTGGCAAAATTTTGACTTAATAATTTCTTGAATTAATGTTAAGAGGAGAAGAGGATATTTCATTATCTTTGCTACATGGACATAAGCTTTCCAACTGATTCGAGATATACTTCTATATGAGATGCTTTCATTCCTTTCTTGTCATTAATGTACATTTCTTTTAAAGTTTCTCCAAATTTCTCTCTTTATTACTTCAGACAACTCATTCCATGTTCATTCAACAGTTTTATTTCAAAGTTCCAGGGGTGGAGCCAAGATGGAGGAGATCATACAGGAATCTCTGTAACCTCCTCTAACTTTCCCTCAAACCAACAGCAGATGAAGCCTCTAGACTGATTATGAAGTCAAAGAATCCACAATATGTGGAGTATAACACATTTGTGGAAGAAGATACCCTGGAAGAAATTCAAAACAGATCTGTTTTAATTGGGCAGGAGGGTGGTCTGCCCAACTCAGACTACAACACATGGAAAGTGGGGCAGGAAGTTGGATCAGGGAGCTGGAGCATTGTGGCTTTCACATACCTGGTAGTCTTCTGTGGGCCTCTTGGGCCAATCTGTCCTGATTGTAAACAGGTGGTTTGGAAGATCTGCCTTTTGTGGGGGGTAGGTTGTGAACCACTGAACCCCTGAAGAGCACCAGACATAGCTGCCATTACACAGCACCCTAAAGCAATCAATCAGCAGAATTGCCCAGCACCTTAAATAACTCCATCAGCAGAACTGCTCCAGAGCAAATTAAAGCAGCTGCCCCTCCTTTGCCTCCTTGAACAGAGATGACACATTTAAAAAATGAATAAAAAACAAAAAGAACTCTCAAAATAGACAGCTTTTATGGAGAGAGGGAAGAACAGACCTCAAATCCTGAGGTTCCTAAGGTAAAGCAACTCCAGAAAAAGCCCCAAAGAAAAACATAAGCTGGATCCCATGTCATAAGGCTTTCTTTGAAGATTTAATAAATTATCTTAAAAGAGAGTTAGAAGAAATTTTGGGAAACTAAATGAGATCATTGGCAAATATATATATATATGGAAAAAGCATGCAATGAACAAAAAAAATTTAATTGGTCAATTGCAAAGGGAGCTAAAAACACTCACTGAAGAAAATAAGACATTAAAAATTAGAATCTAACATTTAGAAGTGAATGACTCAATAAGACTTCAAGAATCAGTGAAACAAAAACAAAAAAAGAAAAGATAGAAGAAAATAGAAAATATCTCCTAGGAAAAACAACTGACCTGAAAAATAGATCTAGGGGAGATAATCTAAGTATTATAGGGCTTCCTGAAAGCCATGATGAAAAAAAAAGAATCTAGACACTATCTTCCAGGAAATCATGAAAGAAAACTGCCCTGATATTTTAGAATTAGAAGGCAAAGTAACTATTCAAACTATCCACAGATCACCTCCTGAAAGAAACCCCAAAATTAAATCCCCCAGGAATATCATGGCTAAATTTCAGAACTATCATAGCAAGGAAAAGATATTGCATGCAGCCAGAAAGAAACAATTTAAATACTGAGGAGCCAAAGTTAGGCTCACCCAGGACCTAGCAGCTTCCACCTTAAGGGATTGCAGGGCCTGGAATCTGATATTCCCAAAAGCAAAGGAACTGGGATTGCAAACAAGAATAAGCTATCCAGATAAAATGAGCATTATCTTTCAGGAAAGAAGATGGACATTCAATGATATAAGTGAATTTCGCCTATTTCTAATTAAAAGACAAGAACTTAACAAAAAAATATTGATCGCCAAACACTCCATAAACTCAAGAGAAACATAAAAAGGGAAAAAGGAAAAAAAAACTCTTGAGAACTATATTTGTGTTATGGATATACTCAGAGAATGAGGTTTGGTTTTATTATGATATTATGATTATGGTTATGATTATGATATTATGATACTATGAAAAAAATAGAGGTAGAAAAGGGATGACACTGGAAGAAGAGGGAAAAGGATGTAAAATAAGAGGAATCACATCACATGTAGAGGCAAAGAAAACCAATTATAATTGAGGGAAAGAAGGGAGGAGGATGAACATTGTGTTAATCATAATGTCATCAGACTTGGCTCTGAGAGAATAATAGTTGGATTTGGTATCACAAAGAAACTTGTCCTACCTTATAAGGTAAATAGGAGGAAAAGGTGGGAAAGAAAGGGAAAGACTAATTAGAAGGGAAAAACAGAAGAGTTAGGGGGAAGGTGTAAAAAGGGGGTTGGGGCTCTAAAGGGGAAGGATTGTTTGAGGGGAGTAGATATCAAAAGTAAAATACTAGGGAGGAGGGAAAGGAGATAGGAAAGATAAAAGCATAATCTAGGATAAATAAGATGGCATGAAATACAGAATTTGTTATTTTAACTGTGAATGTGAATGGAATGAACTCTCCCTTAAAGCAGAAGCAGATAGCAGACTGGATTAAAGGCCAGAATCCAATAAAATGCTGTTTACAAGAAGCACATTTAAAGCATAATGATACATACAGAGTGAAGGTAAAGGACTGGAGCAGAATCTATTCTGCTTCAGGTGAACCAAAAAAAGCAGAGGTAGCAACCACAATATCAGATCAAGTAAAAGCAAAGAGAGATCTAATTAAAAGGGATAAGGAAGGAAACTATATGTAATTAAAGGGTACCATAGATAATGAAGCAATATCAATACTAAACATATATGCATCAAGTGGTATAGGATCCAAATTCCTAGAGGAAAAGTTCAAAAAAATGCAAGAAGAAATAGACACCAAAACTATAATAGTGGGTGATCTCAACCTGCCTCTCTCAGAATTAGATAAATCAAACCACAAAATAAATCAGAAAGAAGTTAAGGAGGTAAATAAAATTTTAGAAAGGTTAGGTATGACAGATCTTTGGTGGAAATTAAATGGAGACAGAAAGGAGTTTACTTTTTTTCTTAGCAGTTCATGGAATTTATACAAAAATTGACCATATTTTAGGGCATAAAGACCTCAAAATCAAATGCAGAAAGGCAGAAACAGTAAAGGATTTTTTTTCAGATCATGATGCAATAAAAATCATATGCAATATAATGCCAGGAGAAAATAGACCAAAAAGCAATTGGAAAGTAAATAATCTCATCCTAAAGAATCAATGAGTGAAACAGCAAATTACAGACACAATTACTAATCTCATCCAACAGAATGACAATAATGAGACAACATACCAAAATTTGTAAGATGCAGCCAAAGCTGCAAAAAAATTGAAAATAATATTCTTCAATCTTTAATTTCCATAATGTTTTTTCTGTGGTTGTGCATGGCATCTTCCTTCAAAAGTATGTTGAACCCAAAGACCCCAGTTTTTGGGATAAGTACTCACTATTCGGCAAAAACTGCTGGGAAAATTGGAAACTATTGTGGAAGAAATTAGGGCTTGACCCATACCTAACACCACATACCAAAATAAGATCTAAATGGGTTCATGATCTGGATATAAAGAGTGATTTTGTAAACAAATTAGAGGAATGTAATATAGTTTATATCTCAGACCTGTGTAGATGGAATAAATTTATGTCCAAAGAAGACCTGGAACTCCTAATTGAACACCAGATGGATAATTTTGATTATATTAAGTTAAAAAGTTTCTGTATAAACAAAACAAATGCAGACAAGATTAGGTGGGAAGCATCAAATTGGGAAATCATCTTTACATTTAATGGTTCTGATAAAGGCCTCATTTCTAAAATATATAGAGAATTGTCTCATATATATAAGAATTCAAGCCACTCTTCAATAGATAAGTGGTCAAGGGATATGAACAGACAATTTTCAGATGATGAAATTAAAACCATCTCTAGTCATATGAAAAGTTGCTCCAAATCACTATTGATCAGAGAAATGCAAATTAAGACAACCCTGAGGTACCACTACACACCTGTCAGATTGGCTAAAATGACAGGAAAAGATAACAATGAATGTTGGAGGGGATGTGGGAAAACTGGGACACTAATACATTGTTGGTGGAACTGTGAA
>JAJPUD010032634.1:0-11808 GCA_023553655.1 Myrmecobius fasciatus
TTTTCTTGATCCTGGGCCCAGCACTCTATCCACTGAGCCACCTAGCTGCCTCAAAGGCAGTAGCAGTATTTTTTGATTTGTTAATGCCAATTTTCTTTTTTAGTAAAGGAAATAGCAGAGAGGCTACAGGCCAGACTGCCAGTATCTCTCTCTCTCTCTCTCTCTCTCTCTCTCTCTCTCTCTCTCTCTCTCCCCCTCTCTCTTCCCTGCCTGCCTTCCTGCTTTCCTTCCTTCCTTTTCTTTCTCCTGCCTTTGTTCCCCCATCCCTTCAGCCGGTGCTCATGGGGCCTGGACCAGGGGACCTTTCTCCATCTTGGCTGCCCACCTGGTCACTCTCTAGCTAGTCAGAGTGTATGGCTGGGCTTTCTCTTTTCATTCAGCCAGGAATTCTTAAGCACTTACTATATCCTAGGCATTGCTTTGGGCTCTTGTAGTACAGAGACAGAATGGAGATGCCCACTACCCTCAAAGCACTTACTTTTGGCCAGGGAAAACAACAGAGACACAAATAAAGAAAACACAGAGTAATTGTGTGGGGGGCTGCTGCTGTGATTCTCTGTGATAGAGGGGAGATGGGGAGCATCCCAACCCCATGGGAGGTGGGGAGTCCAAACAGGCAGTGGTGAGTGGACCAGTTTACTAGAGCATGAGATGTGGAAGTTTGGAAGGATGAGTTGGAAGCAGATTGAGATGGGCATTAAGGGCAAAGGCAGGCACTGGAGGGCCTGCCTGTGCTTTGGGAACTTCCCTTTGAGAGCTGCAGAGACCAGAGGCCAGGATACCCACTGAAGGCTGCCACAAGGGCCCAGGAGAAGGTGATTTGCTGGAAAATGAGTCAGAAGATCACTGCAGGATCATGAGCAAACCCCTTCCCTGCTCCCAGCCTCAGTTTCCTCATTTGTCAAATGAGAGCGTTGGCTTCCCCTCTGGCTCTGGCTTTCTAGATTTCTGTGGCTGATGTGTCTTTGTCAGGCTGGGGGTGCCTGAGTGGACGGTCCTGCCTTTCTGGGGAGCCTAGAAGCCCCTCTTCCCCCCTCCTTCCCTGGCTTCCTCCCCTCGGAAAGCCTGGGTGAAGGCTGGCTTCTTTATTGTCCCGTGATTGAGGGGCTGTTAGACGCAAACCGCCTCCCGCACCTCGCCTCCAAGCTGTCTTCAAGCCCTTCTGGTGCCCACCTCTCTCTCTGGCTTTTGGGAGAACGTCTCCGTAATTGGTATTCCATGCAGGTTAATGGGCCTGCTGGCCTCCTCAGTATATTACGCCTTAATTTCTTTTATTGCAGACTCAGAATTAACAGCCTTTAAACATTATCCCTCCTCACTTCCCACCAAAACCTATTAGCAGCCCGGCTGCTCTTTGGTGCAGTTTGACTTCGGTGGCTGGCGCACGTCCACGTCCCCACAATTGTTTTTCCAGCTAGAACCAGTTCGTGAGGAGGGGGCTGGGAGGGACCCATTGGTGCCAAAGGAGGGGCTTCTGTTGTGGGCTTCCCTACAAGAGAAAGGAGCACCCCAGTGGAGGCAGGAAGACTTTCCTAGAATTGAGGATCTATATCTGGAACCGTGGATTGGCTTAGATGAAGGCTCTTGAAGCTTTTGGGCGTCCGGACCCCCCTTGGCTGTCCAGTGAAGCCAGAAACCCCTTCTTTGAAACTTGTTTTTAAATGTACAAGATAAAACTCGGTTATCCAGATAGTTTTAAAAACAATTCCATGTTTAAAAGCAAAAGATTCCAGGGTGAGAAGGCTTGGATCAGGAGGCCTTCCTGATCCAAGTTAGAGTTCCTGCCAATCGGTCAGTCTGTAAGCATTTATTAAGCACCTGCTGGGGGCACCGGCTGAAGGGATGGGGGAACAAAGGCAGGAGAAAGAAAAGGAAGGAAGGAAAGCAGACAGACAGGGAAGAAAGAAAGAATGAAGAGAGAGAGAGAAAGGAAGGAAGGAAGGAAGGAAGGAAGGAAGGAAGGAAGGAAGGAAGGAAGGAAGGTAGGTAGGTAGGTAGGTAGGTAGGTAGGTAGGTAGGTACTAGCAGTCTGGTTTGCAGCCTCTCTGCTATTTCCTTTACTAAAAAAGAAAATTGGCATTAACAAATGCTGGGGTTACAAAGGAAGGTAAAAGCCAGTCCCTACCCTGAGGAGCTTCCAGTCTGAGTGGGGAGACAGCAGGCAAAGAGCTACATAGAGTCGAGCGATAGACCCGATACGTTGGAAACCTTGAAGGGAAGGCTTCATCCTGTCCATGTGACCTTGGCGGTCACCCGAGCCTCTGGCCTTCTCCGTCCAGCTCTGGCTGTTGGGGGGACCCCGACTAAGGTGATGCCGTCTGATGCTGAGAGCGAGCCTCCCGTGCCCCTCCTCTGCCTCCTGCCGGAGCTCATCACATTAAGCCCCAGGATTTCCCAGCCTCAGCAGCCACTTGGATCTCCCAACGACTCGTGTGAGCAAATGAGGTCCCGGCGGGACCCCTGTGCCAGCTCTTCTGCATCCTGGGAGCCTTGCTGTTGCAGCGGGCGTCCCCTGGAGAGCAAACGCCCTCCAAGGTAGCAGGAGAGGAGTTACTGCCTTCACTTTTCAGATGGGGAAACTGAGGCAGGCTTCTCAGAGGGGTGGGTCTTGTCTGAGTCCTCACTGTCAGATCCTAGCCAATGTTGTGGAGGAATAGAAAGAGCCCTTGAGCTTGGCTGTCAGCTCTGAGCCAGAAGGGACCTGAAAGGTCATCTGGTCATCATAGGATAATTAGGCCCATCGAGCCCAAGGCCTTCATCTGACCGATGAGGCAGCTGGGAGGGAGTTCGAATCCAGGCTTGCTGAGCTGCACTGGCCAGCTGTGTGCAGGGGAGTGTGTCTGCCATTGATAGGTGAGATGTCTGCGTATTTAATGAATCTCCAGTCAGCCGAATATGTGCTTGTGTGTGTCTGTGTGAGTGTGAGAGCACACTAACCCCCATCGGACACACTCCCATGTACACAAATACACATAAACATGATCCCTGACACATTCACACATTCACACAGACACTGACGCACTCACACACGTTCTCAGACACACACACACACACACACACACACACACTCCCAGAGACACACACGCAGATGCAGATGTACTCTCACCACTGGGCACACGTGGCCAGGTCCGGCCCAGCGGTTCAGGGCTGGGGGGAAAGGAGAGCGCGCTGGATGTGGAGTGAGAGGCCCTGGGCTCCCCGAGTCTCCCGGGGTCACGGGGGGTGAAAGAGCATCCCGGCCGGGCCCAGCCAGTGCAGCGGGAGCCTCATCGAGCTTAGCTCTGCATTCGATGCTGTGGGGCTGCTCAGGTGGGAAATCGAACGTTCCGGAGGATGGATGACCTGGTTTTTGAACTTTCCCAGAGCTCCCTGCCTGGGAGGTAGAGGTGACAGGTGTCTCCCCAGAGGCCTTGGGAGCCAAGCTTTGGAACAGCCAAGGAGCCGGGACCTCATTTCCTCCAGATGATAATTAGGAGCTCTCTCTGAGCCGTCTTGGAGGCTGATGGTGTCTCCGTTGAAATGACGTTTGTCATACAAGAGCCGAGGGGACTGGGAGGGGACGGTGCACATGCCAGGCCCCCCACTCCAGATTTGGGGGGCTGGGTGGTGGAAGCCCTCACTGCTTAGCTCTGTGCCCCCAGCAAGCCGTTTATTCGTCTGGAAACTAGGGATAATCATCAATAAGCATTTGTTCAGCTAGGATGTGCTGTATTACTCAGTGGAGTTCACTGGAGTCCTTAGACACTCTCTCTGCCTCTGTTGTCCTCATCTGTAAAATGGGCACAATAGCGCACCTATCTCCCATGCTTGCCATGAGGATCAAATGAGACAATATTTCTAAAGTAAGTAAAGTACTTACACAGTGTCTGGCACACAGTAGGTATATAAATGGTCCCTTCTTCCTTACCATGTGCTGGCACTGGGCTGATCACAGAAAGGCAGAAACCAGCTCCTGCCTTCAAAGAGCTTAGTCTAATGGCAGAGACAACAAGCAAGCGTGAGCATACGAGGTATGGACAGGGTAATTGTAAAGTCACCCTCAAGGAGGGGGCTCCAGAAGAAGGCTGGCTTTGAGCTGGGCTTGACAGAAGCCATTGAGGCTGGGAGGAGGAGAGGATGGGGACAGCAAGGACAGCAAAGTGCAGCCAGTCAGCATTTATTAATCACTTACTGTGTGCGCATGGAGGGTAGTTCAGTAAGAAGATTGGAAAGGTAGGAAGAACTTTAAATATCAGGAAGTGCCAACCAAGTGCTCGGCACTATCCTAAGCACTGGTGATGAAAAGAAACCATCCCTGATCTCAAGGAGCTTTTCACAAGATTGATGATAAACTGGATACGTGGCATGAGAAATTTGGGGTGGCCCTTAGGCTGTGAGCCGGGGAGACTAGAGCTCTGGTGGCACCCTCAACAGTCATAGGAAAATTGGGAAGAGAGAAGGGAAAAAGTCCTCGCCTCCCAAGTTGTGGTGGTCTCAAATGAGACAGTGTCTGTAAAGCGCCTGCAAACCTTCCGGTGCCCTGTAAAGGGTCGTATTTACTACAGCGTCTGTAAAGCGCCTGCACACTTTCCAGTGCCCTGGGGCTCCCTGGGATGCCCATGAAATCTCCTTCGTGGTCATCTGGGCCTCGACCCCTTGTCTCCTGGGCCCAGAAAGGCAGGGGCTTGGCCAGGGTTGCCCAGCTGGCGGTGAAGGGCTCAGAATCCTCTGGTTTGGCCGTCCCTGGCTGTGGCCCTCAGACGGGCGCCCCGGGGCAGGTTCCAACCTCTGTTTAAATCCAGCAGCGGGTCACTTCTCCGGGAGCTGCTGGCCTGGCCCCGCTGACCCTTCTCCGACCTTCCCGAAGCTGGGCTCTCTCTTCCTGAGGAGGACAGAAAAGCAAATGAAAACCCAGCTCCTCGTCTCCTCCATGGATGGTGAAGGGAGGACCCTGCCCACAGCAGCCCCAGGCGGGGGGCAACCCTGGCAGATTTAATCCTTAAAAGGGCATCACATTGGCTTGGAGGAAACCATGGCCTGGGTCTTGGCTGCTGGAGGAGAACTACCCAGTCTGCTCGCCCCCCTGTTTTACAGATGGGGAAACTGAGGCCTAGGGTCACCCAGCCAACATGAGCGAGAGCTGAGATTTGAATCTAGATCCTCCTGGCTCCAAGGCCGCTTGCACTTACACGGGTGACTCCTGCTGGATCCGGACCCCTGAGGGGAGGAGAGGGACCACGTCCATGGATAGAGCCCCTCTAGCATCCCACAGGATGAGGATGTGGGGAGGGGGCGAGTAGGGCCCACTTGATCAAGTCGACTCAATGTCCCTTAAGCTCTCTAGCCCCCTTTGGTCATCTGTAAAATGGGAGATTTAGAGAAAGCCCCAAGACCCCTACACTCCAGCCTTTGGGGAACTGCACTGAGGAGGGGGTTTTACCACGGCTGTGGGTTGTTCCAGGCCCCCCCCCCAGATCTGGATTGGATGGGCCCCAGGTTGCCCCCCCCCAGATCTGGATGGCGCGGGTCATTTGGCAGTGCCCAGAGAGGGCGCGGGCTCACTCACGGCCCTGACTTGAAGGCTGACTTCCCCCGGGCCCGAGGTGCCGCTGGGTTCTTGGCTGGCGCCAGCCGGAGGGGCCCCTTTCGGGCCGGAGGCCACCGGGGGCTGGGTCAGTCCATCACCCTGAGCTGTCAGGAGCTGAATGGCGCCCCTCCCACAAATCACAGGGAAGGGAAGACGCCTTTGTCGGAGGTCCAGGGAAGGCGTCCATCTCTGTCATGCCAGAGGTCCGGCCCAGAGCAGCTACGGGGGGGCTGGCATTCCCCAGGAAGAGCCCCGGCGTCCCTTGGCGACAGCGGGGGCCGCCCGTCGGGAAGCCCCGGGATGGTCCCGCTTCACTACCCGGTTGCTGGGGGCTGGGGCCCGACTGTGGGAAGCCCTGGGACTCCCTTTCTGAGGAGGCCCCCGGAGGTCCTCAGTGCTGGCCAGGACACAGTGGCCGGTCAGGGACGTCCTAGAGGGACCAAGAGGTCAGGAAAAAGGGGGGAATGAGACGACCTCTGACCCGACCCCTGGCCCTGAGAGGTCCCGGTACGGCTGCCTCCTCTGATACACAGTGTCCGTGCCCAGCCTGGGGGCAAGGGGCCGGCTTTGCCAACAGGGGATGGGCCCCAAGAGTTGATTCTGTCTGCTTTTCTTAGGGAGAAAGTTAGGGTGGCGAGGGAGGAGGGGCCTTCCACGACCCAGGTGACCGTGAGAACTCTCGCTTCAGGAGTGGGGGCCCATTTCAAGTCAGTGTGAGGCTCCCTAAGAGGTGCCCCAGCAAAGGAAGCTCTGCCGGGACCCCCCTTTTCCCTCTTGAAATGACTTTCTGGCTGCTGAGCTTTGCCCGAGCTGTAACTCCCTTCCTTCCCTGCCCCAAAGGGGGCAGGCCGTGCGCGGTACGCGGCACACAGTAGGTGCTCCAGCATTGCTTGTTGGCGGCTGCCTGGTGGGAAGGAAGCAGGAGCCGTTTTCCTTCGTTCCCTCACTGGGAAGCCCCAGAGGCCGTCGAGGGCCGACTTGGGGCTCCTTCCCTCGCCTAGCGGGGCCCGGAGGCCTGGGATAAAAATGGCGGCTCTTTCCTTGGCGTTTTGGCTGAGAGCGGGGATTGAAGATGGCGTCTCCCGGGGAGCTGAAAGGCCACGGGGCAGGGTCTGGGGAAGCGCTCGCTGTTCTGGGACGGCCTTGGGGGCCGCGGACGGAGCCCCGGCTTTGGGCCCAGGCACTCGCCCAGAGCTCCCTGTGGGCTCCCGGTCCTCTCTGGTGGCTTCTCAGGGCCTCGGTCCCCTCTGGTGAGGACTGGCCAGGCTGGATTTGGTGCTCCCATCGGTCCCGGTGCCTTGGTGAGCTGTGATGGGCAGGAGGCTGCAGGGGTCAGGGCTGAAAACCGGGGGGGGGGGGCAAAGGGCACCGGGTGCCCCTCCCCCACCCCGGCGTCCCTCCCCCGACCCGGGCTTTTTCCCAGGCCATCACTTCTTGACCATCTCCGTGGCCATCTCCGGGGTCTTTTTTTCCTCCTGTTTTGGGGGGGTCGAGGGGGTCCTGGCGGAAGGCAAGTTCAGATGTCACCCACTGATTAATGATGGTGGGCCTGAAACCCCCCCCTCCGGGCTGGCAAGACAGAGACATTAGCATAGATATTTTCTCAGCCCAAAGCGGGGGGGGGGGGGCACCCGTCTCCCCCCCCGGCTCCTGTCAGAGATTTAACTCTCTGGGGACTTGGTACACAGAACCCAGGGTTCTAGACTGTGATTTCGTGGGGGGTTCCCCGTGGGGAAGCTCCCTCCACCAGTGCATCTGTGGCTTGTCTCCCTGGGGGCGGGGCAGTGCCCGCGGTCACCCGGCCAGGAAGCGTCCCAGGTGGGACTCGGCCCCAGGTCCGGCCTTGCCCGTGGTGTGCTGCCTCTTGTAATCCCGCGCCGTCCCCGTAGCGCCCCACGCTGCTGCGCATTGCCCGTGTGCATCTGTCCCTCGTCGCAGCCCCGTGGTGCCCTGGATCTGGAGTCAGAAAGTGCCGAGTTCAAATCCAGCCTCAGGCACTTGCCCTGTTTGCCTCTGTTTCCTCTGCTGTAAAAGGGGAATGACAATGGCTCCCACCTCCCAGGGCTGCCGTGGGGATCAGATGAGATCGGGTCTGTGCTTAGCCCAGTGCCTGGCGCATAGTAGGTGCTTAATACGTGCTAGTTGTTATATTATTGGTGTGCTTGCCCAGTTGGGCTACGTGGCCTCCCAGGATCCTTCCAGCTCTGCATCTGTGACCACAACGATTTCCGGGCCCTTTGTGACCATCTGCACTGGGCTAGTGAGTGAACTTGACCTGTCACTGACCGATGAGACCATGGCCTCTGACCCTATCTCTGGACAAAGGAGCCAGGCAGGGGTGACCCCTGTTCCCCTTGGGGTCCATGGCTCTCTGTGTGGAAGGCGGGCTTTTCCCTGGAGCTCTGGGGCTGTTTGCCCACGCTCCAGGCCGGTCCTGCCTGCCGGCCTCCAGGGGCTTGGGAGGGGGAGGGGCGACACCCTGCGGTCCCCTCCCCCGAACCTGCCAGTCATTAGATGGCGAGGCCGGGCACAGAGCTTCCCGCCTGTGTGAGTGTACACACATGTGTGGACGTGCCTGGGATGAGCCTCCTCCCCCCGCTCCCTGCTTTTTGTTTCCCCAGACAGTCCCCACTGACTGGGAGGATGGTTTGGTAGTCCTTGTCCTTTCTGGGCCAGGAGCGAGTGGGGGAGCGCTAGGCTGGAGCCCCCAAAGGTAATTGGCATTCTGCTGGCCGGGGTTGTCTTGGTAACGCCGAGGGGTCTGGCAGACACTCACGGGGGGGGGGGCGAGCAAGGGAACGTCAGGGCCAGGAGAGAGCGCGGACAATGTCGGAATAGAGAATATCAGTGAGGCAGCCTCGGAAAGGGCCTTAGGACAGGGAAGGCCAGAGCAGGGACGGCCGGGAACGTGGGCTGGGACGGTGCGCCAGGAGGGAGGGCGGGCGGCCCCAGGACTTTGGAGGCGGCCTCCAGCCACGCTGCCTGCCGAGCTCTAGGCCCAGATCGGTGACCTGAGCGTCCTCTGGAGCTGCGCTGGAATGAGCAGGACCAGGCCCGGGAGAATTCGGCGTTCCGCTTATGGCCGGCTCGGCTGCGAGCTAAGACGTTGTGGAGCTAGAAGAACTTGTGGAGCCCGACTTACTTTTAATTCTTAAGTGTCATTGGTGTCTTTTTGGGGGGTGACATCTGTGACCTTCTGCTTACCCAGAGAACACCTTCCTTCTCAGTCAGTTAACGAGCATTTGAAAATGGCTCTTTGCGTTCCAGGCCCGTTACAGATTTCAGCCGCAGCTCGTGTCCGGCCGCTCGGGGCCGCAGGGGGTTCTTGTCTCAAGGAAGGCCGGGTACTCGTCGAGCTCTGCTCTCAGCTGCCCGCGCGGCGTTTCCTCCCCATGCTCGGGCTGACCGCTCCCCACGGTTCCTCCTAGTCTCCCGCACTATCCGAGTTCTGCCTCGTGGTCGCTTCATTTAGCACAGAGTGAAGGCCGTCGCTCTGTCCAGTCGTGCCCAGCTAACAGGCTTCCACCTGGTGCCTACATCTTTGCCACCACCAAAAAATAAATAAAATGCGTTCAATAGGCCGGAGTACAGAGGATCTGGTTTGCTTTTTAATCACCTTAGACTATTTGCCTTGCAGTGACTCTTCCCACTTTACAGAGCGGGAAACTGAGGCCCGGAGGCACTTCCAGATGATACGCCCACTTTACTCAGAGTAGATCGTTTACAAGAACTGTTTGCAGTTGGCAGAGCGCTTTCCCATTCGCTTTATCGGGAACAGGTGCCATTTCTCTCCCGGTTTCAGCCCTTTTTTTCGCAGCATCCCTGAGGTAGATAGGCCGACTCTTCGTTCCTTATTTTACAGTCCAGTGATCTGAGTCTCAGGGAACCTGTGGCATGTTGCCCCTCATTAGTTTGCCTTTGGGATTCTTGCTGTGTTGGAACCAGGTCTGTGCCATCCCCCCTTCCACAAACCCCAGCGGCTCCCTCGCCTCCGGGAGCAAAGACGGCCTCTGGGACCCTTCCTCTGAGACCCTTCCTACTTTTCCAGTCGTCTTATTCCCCACCGCGGACCCTTCTAGCCAGTGACACACTCAGGAACAAGGTGGTCGGTCTGCTGGCTCTGGACAGAACGCTCGCCGTCCTGGGTTCCGGCTACTTATCCTGAAACAGCATCTTAAAGGAAGAGGGAGTCTATGAAGTAGGGATAGGGAGCGACTGTATCCTCCCCAGCCTCAGTTTCCCCATTTGTAAAATTTTGAATTTGGGGGCCTCTGAGGTCACTTCTAGATCCAGATCTGTCACCCCCAATCCCTTCACCTTTCTGGGCCCGTTCCCTCAGCTGCAACCTGAAAGGCTAGGGCTCGGTGGTGGGCTCTTCCGGCTCAGCATCCAGGAATTACACTCCCCCTCCCCGGATCCACCGTCACATGGGATCCGTGACTGAATGTTGTGATTTGTTTGCCTGTCGCCTCTTTTATGTACCTGGCATCGCATACAAATTTCTTGGGTGAAAAGGGGTCACCTTTGGGCTGGAAAGAACTTGAGGCAAGTTGCCATGTCCCAGCTGAGGTAATTAGGACCCTCTCAGAGCCCTGGCCCCCCAGGGAGAAGAAATGGTCTAAGCTCAAGGAGCAAGTTGAAGGCAGAGCCTGGACCGGCCTCCCCCACATGGGCCACATCTCCGTTTTTGACCCAGCCGGACAAATCGGATTTGCTTTGTCCAGCTGGGGTGGGGGTGGGGAGGGGGCTGGGCTCCTTTGTTCCAGCTGCCTGGTTGCCATGGGACCGGATTATGATATCACCCGGCTCAGGGCGATTAGATGATGTTCCGAGGGCCAAGGAGACGGGGTTACCATTCCGCCGGCCCAGACATAGAGGCAGCTGTTCTGTGGCAGCTGACTTGTTTGTGTAAGGGCATTGGGAGGGCAAGGAGGCGGTGGTACCCGGGAAGGATCAGGACCAGGGACCATGGGGCAGAACTGGAGCCTGGCAGGAGGAAGCCTGTCAGGGCCCTCCTGCAGGGCCCGGGGGAAGGGGGCTTTAAAAAGGTCAGGTGGGGCTGCTCAAGGACAGGGCTCGAGTTTCTTTTCAAAAATGTGTAAAACTTTTAAAAATAGATCAGTGCTTTTTATGTTACTTTCATTTTCAAAGCTATCCCCACCGTCCTTTGTCAGGCGGTCAGCATTTATTCATTGATTTTTGTACAGCAATTGGGGTTAGATGACTTGCCTCAGAATCACACAGTAGGCTGGATTTGAACTCAGGTCCTCCTGACTCCAGGGCAAAGACACTATCCACTGCACCATCCTGGTCAGCATTTATTAAATGCCTGCTGTATGTCGAGCACTGTGCTAAAATTCAGAGATACAAAGAATGAAAAGAACCAGGAGCTTACATACTCAGGCAGACAACTTACATGTCCCTTGGAACAAAGGGGAGGCAGTGTGGAATGGAAGGAAGAGCACTGGCTTTGGAGGAAGAGGCTCTGGGTTCAAATCCTACCTCTGGTGCTTATTGCCTACGTGACCCTTGACCCTTCATTAATCATTTGCTCAATAAATATTAAGTGCCCAGATTTAATGTTATGTTGAGGCCTGCAGAGTCCTTAAGTGCCTGAGGCCACATTTGAACTCTGCTCTTCCTGTCTCCTTGCCTGAAGCACTGAAGCACCTTACTGCTTTATCTGCAGAGTGGAAGGGTTAGATTGGATGGCCTGTGAGGTCCTTCCTGCCTCTAGAGCTGATTCCCAGGACCCTGAGTCTCTAAATTTCTCTCTTAATTCTTTCCTCTCCCCCGGAGAAAAATGAGGGATTGGCTCAATGACAGAAAAGGAAAACAACAAATGTTGGAGGGGATGGGGAAACCTGGGACACCCATACGCTGTCCGTGGAGTTGTGAACTGATGCGACCATTCTGCAGAACAGTTGAGAACTCACACACTCTCACCCAGGCTCTTACCCAAGGGAGAGCACAGACTGTAAATGCAGAGGTGGGACTTTCATTTTCCACAGGAATGGTTAAGGCTGGAGCGGAGGGAAGGGGCTGCGGACCCCCCTTCCCTCTCTCCTGAAGCTCTGTCTCACAAGGAAAGCAGCATGGGATTGTGGGTCTGGAAACCTGGCTTCAGATTCTGACCCTGCCAGGTGAACTGCAGGGAAACCACAAACAAGGGGCCATTTCTGTGGGTGCTTCGCTCCTCAGGCTCTTAGACTGGATGATCTCTTAAGCCCCCTCCCAGCTCT